>VWZE01004288.1:101654-130367 GCA_013396675.1 Eubucco bourcierii
AAAAAAATACAAGGAAAAAAAAAAAAAAAAAACAAAACAAAAAACTGGGGGTGGAAAAAAAAACCCCAAACAACAATGACTCTGACCTGGTTTATTTGCTTTTCTTTAAGTCCTGTTTAATTTGAAGGGAAATGTTGGTTTTGTAAGCTAGAATAAATGTGCAAGCCCAAGTCTGCATGCATTTCCCTGTGTCTCCTCTCCTCCTTCTGGGAAATTTTACATGATATTCCAGTGGTTGCTTTGGAGCCCTGAAGTTTGCCACCGAGTGCAGCTGCCATGGTTCTTCTGCTTTAAAAGTGAAAGGCACCGAAGCGATGCCCTGAGTCGGTGCTCCTACATTTGGGCAGCTTACATAAACTTCTTGGGCTTAGTTTGATCATCCCTCTAAATAAAACAGACACAAACAAACCCCTCAAGCAAGCAAACAAACTCCAGGCAAACCCAAAACAACAGTTCTGGGTTTTTGTGTACAAGGCTGGTAGACTTCCAGTGTGTAAAACAAAAAATAATGGAGTCCTTAGCAGCCCTCCTCAAAGCCAGAGCACTGCTTTAGGTAACACTTTGGTGTCTGCTTTTTGTCTGGTTTGCTTCTAGTGTGCAAAAAACAAAACCACTTTGGATTTCCTAGCAGCCCTCTTCACACCCAGAGCACTGCTTTGGTGTCTGAATTGCTCTGGTTTGCTTCTAGTGTGCAAAAACAAAACCACTTTGGATTTCCTAGCAGCCCTTTTCAAACCCAAAGCACTGCTTTAGGTAACACTTTGGTGTCTGCTTTTTGTCTGGTTTGCTTCTAGTGTGCAAAAACAAAACCACTTTGGATTTCCTAGCAGCCCTTTTCAAACCCAAAGCACTGCTTTAGGTAACACTTTGGTGTCTGCTTTTTGTCTGGTTTGCTTCTAGTATGCAAAAAACAAAATCACTTTGGATTTCTTAGCAGCCTTCTTCAAACCCAGAGCACTGCTTTGGTATCTGAATTTCTCTGTTTTGCTTCTAGTGTGCAAAAAACCAAAATCACTTTAGATTTCCTAGCAGCCCTCTTCAAATCCAGAGCACTACTTTATGTAATGCTTTGGTGTCTGCATTTCTCTGTTTTGCTTCTAGTGTGCAAAAAACAAAACCACTTTGGATTTCCTAGCAGCCCTTTTCAAACCCAGAGCACTGCTTTGTGTAACACTTTGGTGTCTGAATTTCTCTGGTTTGCTCCCAGTGCAGTGTATTTCTGGTTTCAGCAACATGCTGTATACAGTATGGCCTGCTTTTTAATTTATTTTCTTTTTTTCTCCACTCACTACAACTTTCAGGCTGCCTCCAGAGCAAAAAGAGAATGGGAACTTCCAACCCTTTTTCAGCCAACCTTGTGATTCTTCTGAGGGAGAGATGCAGAGAACCATTGCAAGGACTTTGCATTCTCTTATGAGGTGCAGGGGTCTTGTAGTGGTGGTCTGCAGCAGTGGGAGCTTTGCTTCTTAGGAAGGGTGATTGGCATTGGAATGGGCTGCCCAGGGAGGTGGTGGAGTTGCTGTCCTTGGAGGTGTTCAAGCAAAGCCTGGATGGGGCACTTAGTGCCATGGTCTGGTTGATTGGCTAGGGCTGGGTGATAGATTGGTTGGGCTGGATGAGCTTGGAGGTCTCTTCCAGCCTGGTTGATTGTATGATGCAGGAAAACACTGAGACAGCTTTCTGATGCAGAGGGATGTCTTCCCATCACAGGTGCACAGCCACTACGAGTACCATGTAAAATCCCTTAGTGACCACTTTCTGTTTGGTTGGATTTTTCCTGCTTGTTTAGAGCTTTATTCTCCTCCTGTTGTGAACTGCCTTTCCTTGTCTTGTACACTGAAGATGATGTTGCAGCCTTCTCTTTCCCTCTCTTTCTCTCTCTCCCTCCCTTTCTCTTTCCCCATCTCCACTCTTGTTCTTTTTTCCCCTCTGTGTGACCAGACTCAGACGCAGTTGGAGCATGCCCGAATACGGGAGCTCGAGCAGAGCCTGCTATTTGAGAAGGCACAGGCTGAAAAACTCCTCAGAGAATTAGAGGACACCAGGGTAATCAATCCCCACTTGCCCTGCCTGCAGAACAGCCTGCTTGCCCCCTGCGTTGATGCTCATGATGCCTTGCTTTGGGTTTCTTTCATTTGGTTTTTGTGGGGTTGATTCATTTTGGCTTGAATTTAGGCTTCCCTGGGTTGGTTGGTTGGTGGTTTGGTTTTTTTTGGGGGGTTGGTTTTTATTTGCTCTCTCTTCTGGAAATAGCAGTCCAATATAATTTCTAGCTTTGCTTCTTGTGTGGGGCCTTTGTTTCTCAGATTGAGTTTGCTTCTCTGCCCCATGCCACCATTTGACACATGAGCTCTTCACAATCCATCTTTCAGTTAACACGCCCCAAATAATACCTGCACCTTGCACAATTCATTCCACCTCCAAGCTGCTCCAGGCTGGGATAGGAAATAACATTGCTCTCAGCATTCCCTTTGTCCCCCCTCCAGTTGTGGGAGCTGCCACCTGAAATGGAAGCTGCTGGTGAGTGCAGGTGGACTGGCTCTGACCCTTGGCCATGCCTGCAACGGGGCCAGGCTGCCTGAATGAATGTCACACCTAAAAGCAGCCAGATGTGGAAAGGGCTCTTTGGTGCTGGTGTGGTGTGGGAAGCAGCAAACCTGCTGCAGTGAGCTTGCTTCTCACCAGTGGACTTTAGAGCTGTAGAAAACACGAATGTGAGGTCGTCCAAGTGGGCTGAATGCTTTGTATGCCTTTCTGCCCATCTAAAATAAAGCCTCCCCAGCCTCCTGGGCTGATGGTTAGTGGGGAAAATGGCAATTGAAATGAAATGGTATTGATGGCTTCTGGTTTGGTTTGCTTTGCTTTGGCTTCTTTGTTTCTTCTGCCTTTTTCTAATAGTTCATCTAGTCAAATCTCCTCTCCTCCACCCACAGCTGCAGCACCCTGAGCTCCCTGTGACCAGCAGGTGGTTCAGCCCTGTAGGGTTACATTCAGATGGTGAGGCATTGATCCATAGCCCTTCTGCTCCACGTTACCCATGGCCAGATTTATTGTCTTGCATCCTCCAGCCTTCTACGTTCCTTTTTCACCTGGCTGATAAACTCTAAGGAGTACTTTGTGTGTAAAAACCTTTTTCCCTTTTTACACCAGGGTAAACAAATTGTGATGCAGAAGAGAGGGCTGTGAGCTGAGGATTGCTGAGCAATAAAGGAAACATGATCTGCTTACTGCTGGTTTTGGTGCTTGTGATATTCCTGCATGTGCAGTCACCTGACACGGTGCCTACTCTGGAAATGTAATGCCCCTCAGGACATTTCTTTTTCTTAAACAGTTGTTGCTCTCTAGTGAATTTCAAGGGTTGTTTCCAAGATGTGTGTTTGCCCCTGGAAAACAGGAGGTTCCCGTTGGATAAAGTCAATTGCAGTCGGCACAGGGATGTGACTGTTAGTGGTTGGTGATGGCTACCCTGGTGCCAAACCGTGCTCAGACCGGAGGCTGCTGGGGTGCTCTTTTCTCATTCGTTTGAACTCTGATGTGCTTTGGGTTTCCTTCCACTGGAGCACGCTGACTAAAAGGGAGGCTGCAGGCACGGGAGGTGGGGACTGACTTTGCCTTCTCTGTCCCGTTGCAGTTAACCACAGTGGCGGAGAAGTCGCGAATCCTGCAGCTGGAGGAGGAGCTCAGCCTCAGGCGCAGCGAAGTGGATGAGCTGCGGCAGTGCCTCAGGAGCTCTCACCAAGCGGAGAGCCCTGAGCATAACCTTGGCTTGCAGTCTGAGGCTCTGCGCCTGCGAGATCAGCTGCTCTCTGCCAACAAGGAGCATCAGAAGGAGAGCAGCCAGCTGAAGGAGAAGTATGAGAAGACATTAAAGAAGTACCAGCAGGAGATGGAGAAGCTGAAATCTGTCAATGAGAAGTACTCACAGGAAATCGTTGACCTAAAGCATAAAGTTCAGCAAGCCACTAATGAGAACATGGGGCTGATGGACAATTGGAAGTCCAAGTTGGACACCTTAGCTTCTGACCACCAGAAGTCTCTGGAGGACCTGAAAGCCACCTTGAACACAGGCACTGATACCCAGCATAAGGAGATTGTGGAACTGAAAGCAGTGGTGGAGAGTATAAAGATGGAGCACCAGCTTGAGTTGGAGAACCTGAAGGCAAAACATGACATTGAGACAGCTGTTCATATAAAGGAGAAAGAAAGTCTCAAACTGAAGCTTCAGGAGGCTGTGGATGAAGTGGAAAAAAGCAACAGCAACTGGAAAATGCAACTGGAAACCAAAAGCAATCAGCACCTTCTCGAGCTCCAAGATGCGAAGGACAAGTGTCGAGATGCTGAGCTGAGGGTGCACGAACTGGAGAAACTTCACAGTGAATACAGTGATCAGACACAAGCAATAGCTTACTTGAAAGAGCAGATTTCTCTGGCTGAGAAGAAGATGTTTGACTATGAAACATTACAGAAAGCAGAAGCCCAGAGCAAACAGGAGATGCACAGACTGCAGGAAAAAGTGCTTGTCTTAGAGAACAAGCTGCAGTCTCTGGAGGCCCTGCATCCTTCTCAGAATGCAAATGTATGACTTCTGGGTCCTTTTGCTTATCAGCACTGTCACTAAGCCTTCCTAGCAGTAGCCCTCAGCTGCTGCCTTGTGCAGTGTCCTGAGGCTTTGATGCCTCAGAGTATCTGGATGGTTTTGCCTTGTGTTGATAGTGGGGGTTCTGCACTGCATCTTCATACTGAAGGTGTCTTCCCCCTCTTGAAAGCTCAGTATGTTTCACCTGGTGAAGACAACTGTGAGCAATAAGTACAGCCAGGGCCCTGGGAAAAGAGGGTTGTTTTTACAGCATGTCCCATGTTATGGCCAATATAAACCAGCATTGAATCACAGCATCATTTTGGTTGGAAAAGACCTTTAAGATCATCAGGTCCAACCATTCTTTAACTCTACCAAGGCTGGCACTAAACCATGGCTCTCAGCAGCTCTGTGTCTTTTAAACACCTTCAGGGATGGGGTTTCAGGAGCCTGTCCCAGGCCCTGACAACCCTTTCAGTGAAGAGTTTTCTTCTAGATATCCAACCTAAACCTCCTTGTTCCAGAGGCCTTTAGATCAATGAGAGGGCACTGGGTGGGAGCAATATTGGTATAGGATTAGAACCAGGGAGCCTTGAAATAATTCTTTTATCCATGTGTCCATTAAAATCAGGAAAATGTGGGAAGAAAGGGATGGCTGAAAGCCTTTGAGTATCACAGGGCACACTATTTTGAAATGTCTTACCCAATTTCATGTGGCTGCAGTATTAACTATCCAAATATTTCAAACAAGCTAATAAGTCTTGTGGCCACCTTTTCTAGACCTTCAGCTGTGCTTCCAAAGAGCATTTAAATAGTTCTTCCATACCAAAAGGAAATCAGGAGGTTGATTTCCCCTTTGGGTGTGCTCCTGCCTCTGTTGCAGCCCACAGAAGCTCTTGGGGACTGACCTCAGGGCTTTCAGAGGTGGTGGCCACAGCAACTGCTTGATCTGGGGCATGTGCTAAGGTCCTGCTGAAGGCTGCTGGGCATGAAGAGGCTTGAAATGCAGAATTGTGGCACCTGCAGTGGAAAAGCTTTGGCTGTGAGCTCTGCAATCTCTGTCTTTTCATTGCAGTAGGCAAAAGAGAGTGGGGAGAAGGCAGAATCCTCTATATGGACTAGCATTTGCTTTAACTTTCTTAGCATATCCATTCTCTAATAATTATTTAACAGTGGTTTGTAACTGCTTTTGTAACGTTGGGCACAGTTAAATTCTTCAGAAGCTGAGGCACCTCTTTGCCTGCTGGATCTCAAGCTGAATGCTAAAGAGCATTTGGACCTGAATATTTGCTATGGTGAAGCCTGGTCTGAAGGAGTGCAGCCCTTCCATCACTCTGCACAAACTCTGAGGGTGTAGAAGCTGGGACCAGAGCTTGCAGGGAAAACCTGAGCTCTTTTTCCTGCTGGCTGAATCTTGCTGTTGTGCTCAGCTGCCTGTTGTGCCTGGGCACTCTCAGCTGGTACCAGTTAGCCTTTGGTAGTACCCAACTGTAGGACTGACATCTGAAAAACCTTTCTTTCCCTCTGCTTTGAACCTTGGCTTACATCTATTTTACATCTATTTTAGATGATAGAAACCAATGATATTTCAGAAGAAAAGATAAAGATGAAACAGACTATGGAAGGTAAGAAACTGTATTGGTGTGGGTTTTTTTTTTTTTTTCCTTGGAACACTCTGTTGTAGTGGTTTGTGAATCTTCTTTAGCTCTGCTCTTGCCAGGGTGGCTGTTTTGAAGGGGCTTGGGAAGCCATTTAATCTCTCAGATGTTGCTGGGTGGCATTTGTTGTCTGGGCTTTTTGTCTCCTAATCCATCTGAGCATATGCAGGGGTGGATGGATGTTTCCACTTCTTCTGCACCCACACCACACAGATGGTGCAGGCTGGAGGCAGGGCTAGGGAAATGGGCACAATTCAATCCCATCACTGATTTTTTTTTTTTGTTGTTTGTTTGTTTTACAGCAGGTAAAATCCAGACATGAAATGTAATTTGTTAGTAGGAGAGGACTGCTAATGGTGGATGTTCATGGGGCTGGCTTAAAATAATGGGGGTTGCAGTTTTAAATGAGGCTTTCTGTGAATCAAATCCATCCTTTTAACAAAACAGGATTTATGCATTCAGAAAATGTGCTTTAAAATCGTATTGCATTCAGCCTGCCTAACAGACAGGGTAAGCTGTAACCCCCTTGTCTGAGCAGCCCTGGCAAGGTTAGAGCTGGGTGCCCTGGAAAGTCTCTGTTGGGAGCAATGTCCTCCCCCATCACCGTGTGGTATATCCTTTGAGGGGGTCTGTGAAGGATTCAGGGCTGTTCCAAGACACATAAGGTGCTTCCAGATCACTTCTTGCCTTGCCATTCCCAGATTTCTTCTTTCTTAGGTTGGTGCTTAGCAGAAGATACTCTCAGTGTAGGTCACAGAGAGTTAATTTGTCACTTCCCTTTGCAAATGGGTTTGGCTTAGCTTTTTCTCCAGTATTCGCCTCTTAAGGAGTTTGTTAGTTGCAAGGTCCTTGCTGAAGTCCTGGTGAGGATGTAACACCCTAAACAGAGGTTTTACTGGCTAAAACTTGATAAAATCTTTGTTTAGTTTGAGCACCCCTGCAGCTGTTTGTGGACTCAGGCAGATGTTGTGTCCTGTTTCCATTGCTGTCAGTGCTAGCTAGGTATTGTCAGTCATCCTCCTCACACTTTGCAGGTACAGGCTTGCACACTGCTGTCCCAAATTGTGTGCTGATTCCTGCCTAGCAAGGGCAGAGCATAACCAAGTCCAGCAGCCACTGCTCTTAGAATGGCATTTGGTCCATGTGCTTGTTGTTTCATAGAATCATAGAATGGGAAGGTTGGAGGGGACCTCAAGGATCATCTAGTCCCAACCCTCTACCATAGGCAGGGACACCTCCCACTAGTACAACTCACTCAAGGCCTCGTCCAACCTGGCCTTGAACACCTCCAAGGAGGTTGTTTCCTCACTGAGTGATCCATATGGAGATGCACTAAAACCAACCAGTCCAGACTTGAGCTGCAAAAGCATACTTCAGATCCTGTCCCACATGACATCCTGGTCACCAAACTGGAAAAGCATGGACTTGATGGATGGACCACTCGCTGGATAAGGAATTGTCTGGATGGTCGAACCCAGAGAGTGGCGATCAACGGCACAATGTCCACCTGGAGACCAGTGACAAGTGGTGTCCCTCAGGGGTCAGTGCTGGGACCAGTGCTGTTTAACATCTTTGTCAGTGACATGGACAGAGGAATGGAGTGCACCCTCAGCAAGTTTGCAGATGACACCAAGCTGTGTGGCACAGTCGACTTGCTAGAGGGCAGGGATGCCATCCAGAGGGACCTGGACAGGCTGGAGAGGTGGGCCCAGGCCAACCTCATGAAATTCAATAAGGCCAAGTGTAAGGTCCTGCACCTGGGTAGGCACAATCCCAAGCACAAATACAGGCTGGGTGGTGAATGGCTGGAGAGCAGCCCTGAGGAAAAGGACCTTGGAGTCTGGGTTGATGAAAAGCTCAACATGAGCCTGCAGTGTGCACATGCAGCCCAGACAGCCAACCGAGTCCTAGGCTGCATCAAGAGAAGCGTGGCCAGCAGGGCAAGGGAGGGGATTCTGCCCCTTTACTCTGCTCTCGTCAGACCCCACCTGGAGTACTGTGTGCAGTTCTGGAACCCTCAGCACAGGAAGGACATGGAAGTGTTGGAGCGGGTCCAGAGGAGGGCCACAAAGATGATCAGAGGGCTGGAGCAGCTCTGCTGTGAGGACAGGCTGAGAGAGTTGGGGCTCTTCAGCCTGGAGAAGAGAAGGCTTCGAGGGGACCTGATAGTAGCCTTCCAGTATCTGAAGGGGGCCTACAGGAAGGCTGGGGAAGGATTATTTACAAGGTCCTGCAATGACAGGACAAGGGGCAATGGGCTTAAACTGGCAGAGGGGAGATTTAGACTGGATGTTAGGAGGAAGTTCTTTCCAGTGAGGGTGGTGAGGCACTGGAACAGGTTGCCCAGGGAGGTTGTGGATGCTCCCTCCCTGGATGTGTTCAAGGCCAGATTGGATGAGGCCTTGAGTAACCTCTACTAGTGGGAGGTGTCCCTGCCTATGGCAGGGGATTGGAACTAGATGATCCTTGAGGTCCCTTCCAACCTTACCATTCTATGATTCTATGATTCTATGATCCACAGCTCTGAGTGTGGTAATCCATCAGTTCCACAAAACATGTCTTTCAACACTGTCTCTGCCTTCCAGTGTAGGAGATTATGTAAAGAAATGTGCTGAAAGTTCCTTTCTGTGCTTTTTATTAATGTTTTTTTCCCTTCTCCTCCCCCCACTACTTTTGGTTCCTTTCTTAAACCTGTCTGATAGGGCTTCCCAGCTCTGTGTTCTGCCTCCTAATGCCTGTATGGTGATGAGACACAGTGGCAAACACCCATTACCTGTCTCCTGCTGCTTCTCTGCTGATGGAGGCTTCCACCACCATGCCCCTGTTGCCCCCCAGCCCATGCTGTATATTTGATACCTTCCTGATTTGCATCAAGCATTTTCCAGACTTCCAGTCTCTGCCTTTCCATTCTCCCACAGACCTCCAAGACAAGCTGAGTAAAAGAGACAAAGAGGTGTCATCACTGGTGTCCCAGACTGAAAGTCTAAGGGCCCAAGTAAGTGGTAAGTTTCCCTAATCCAGTGCTGGTGGGAATGAGTTGTTTCCATGCTCATCCTCTGTCCTGTTGTTGAACAGGGCCCAGGCGCTGAAATGGGCTGGTGTAAAACATGGCACTGCCAGTCTTTTAATGGCTATTGTTGGTCAAAATGTGTTCAGAAGTTCCAGTCTTTTTCCAAGACCTGGACACAATCACTGCAGGAGATATTTGTGTCTTGTGAGGGAGGTTTTGGACTTGTTAAATGACAAAAAAGATGAAAGGAGCAGAAGTAAATGGAGCTGGGTGTGGAGTTTCTCTTAAGCAGGGCCAAATCCAGGGCTAACCAGGTCTGTGCTGCTAGGAGTGGGAGCAGGGAAAAGGCAAAAAGCAGGAATGGAAGTAAAGGACTAAGTGACCTTTTTTCCCACTGTTATCTTCTACTTCTCCTAGCTTTGGAAAACAAATGTAAAACAGCAGAAAAGAAGGCAGAGTCAGTGGTAAAAGAGAAGAAGAGGCTGGAAGGTGAACTGGAAGCCTTGACCAAGAAAACTCATGATGCTTCAGGGCAGCTGGTCCTCATCAGCCAGGAGCTGCTCAAGAAGGAGAGGTCAGTCTGCAGGGCTGAAGGACAAAGCTGGAGGTTCTCTGTGTGTTTATGTTCATGTAGGGTGCTGTGATTTACCACCACAACAAATCTGGAGGTTGAGCTGTTGAAATCCAGCCCCCAGTTTTCCTGTTCTGGAGAGATACTCCTGTTGGAGCTTGGTTAAAATTAGGGGCTGTGAATTCTCAAGGGGACTGCTCCTTCACTGCTTGCCAGGAGCTGCAGAACAGCTCAGTGTGCACACAGATGCTGAAGGAAGTCAGCTGCAAGCCAGCTAAGCTGATGGCAGCCCTGTTCTGAAATGTGGTGCACAGGTCCCAACCTCTTTAAAGCTGGCACAGCGGGGAGGGCAGGAGATCTGACACTCCCAGGGCACTGGGAGTCGGGTCAGGTTTGTTTGCTGACCTTCCTTTGGGTCTGTGGCAGAGGTGGGATGAGTGCAGCAGGTGTGTGAAACGTCTCCAGGTTTTGCTGCTGCTCTTTCCCAGGAGCCTGAACGAGCTGCGAGTGCTGTTACTGGAGGCGAACCGGCACTCGCCCGGCCCCGAGCGGGACCTCAGCCGGGAAGTGCACAAAGCCGAGTGGCGCCTGAAGGAGCAGAAGCTCAAGGACGACATCAAGGGGCTGAGAGAGAAGCTGGTCGTGCTGGTAAGGGCACCAAAACCCCTCCTTGTCTTGGCCTAGGGGCTGGAGGGCTCTGCTGCTCCTGAAGGGTCCCAGCTCGTCACCCTTGTGCCAAGGCTTCATGATTGCTTTTGTTTTACTGATGGAACTCCTTTGGCAGAACCTGTGAGCTGTGGCCTGGCTTAGTGGCACCTCATTAAGCAGCAAAAGTATCCATGTAGAATCACAGAATCAGTCAGGGCTGGAAGGGACCACAAGGATCAGCCAGTTCCAACCCCCCTGCCATGGGCAGGGACACCTCACACTAGATCAGGCTGCCCAGAGCCTCATCCTGCCTGGCCTTAAACAACTCCAGGGATGGAACTTTGGCCACCTCCCTGGGCAACCACTTCCAGGCTCTCACCACCCTCATGCTGAAGAACTTCTTTCTAACATCAAGTCTGAATCTCCCCATTTCTAGCTTTGTTCCATTCCCCCCAGTCCTATCACTACCTGACAACCTAAAAAGTCCCTCCCCAGTTTTCTTGTAGCCCCCTTAAGGTACTGAAAGGCCACACTAAGGTCACCTGGGACCCTTCTTCTCTCCAGACTGAACAGTCCTTCTCCAGTCTTTATCTGCTCTCCATGGGGTTTAGATCCATGGCTAAAATTTGTGAGAGAAAGCAGGTCTGGGGAGGTTCTCCTCCCCCTGTACTCTGCCCTGGTGAGGCCACACCTGGAATACTGTATCCAATTTTGGGCTCCCCAGTTGAAAAAAGACAGGGATCTGCTGGAGAGAGTCCAACAAAGAGCTGCGAGGATGATTAATGGACTTGANAACAAAGAGCTGTGAGGATGATTAATGGACTTGAACGTCTCTTCTACAAAGAAAGACTGTGAGACCTGGGACTGTTTAGTCTGGAGAAGAGAAAGCTGAGAGGGGATCTTATTAATGTCCATAAATACCTTAGGAGTGGGTGTCAAGAGGAAGGGGCAGGCGCTTTACAGTAGCACCCAGTAATAGGGCAGGAGTAATGGATATAAACTAGAACACAGGAGGTTCCTCAACATGAGGAGGAACATTTTTGCTGTGAGGGGTGACTGAGCCCTGGAACAGGCTGCCCAGAGAGGTTGTGGAGTCTCCTCTGGGGACTTTCAAAGGAAACCTGGATGTGTTCCTGTGTGGCCTGCCCTAGGTGATCCTGCTTTGGCAGGGTGCTGGACCCGATGGTCTCTTCCAACCCCGAACGTGCTGTGGTTCTGTGGTCCCGTCAAGGTTGTTCAGGTGCACCAGGCGGTGGTGGAGGTTCTCCGGGGCAGCAGCGAGCGATGCGCTCCAGCTCCTGTGTGCGCCAGTGCCCCCCAGCGGCTGAAATGTGAATAACTCACAGGATCTCCGCTGGCAGCAGCCCAGAACTGCTGCTGCTGGTAGCACTGGGCTGGATTTGCCTGCAGAGTTGTGCTCTGACCCCATCTACTGTTGAAATCAGAACACTCTTATACGAGCTCCTGGGGAGTTCTGCTTTGCTTAGTTCCTGCAGTTGTTGGTGCTGATCTAACGAGCTTCTGTTTTCCCTGTGCTGTGTAAGGACAAGGAGAAGTCGGTAGCGGATCAGCGGCGATACTCCCTGATCGACCCCTCCTCCGAGTCAGAAGTGATCCGGCTGCAGCACCGCCTCGTCAGCACGGAGGATGTGCTGCGCAACGCGCTGGAGCAGGGCCACCAGATGGAGAAGCTCATGGAAGCAATGAGGCTCTCCTCCGAGAAAACACAGGTAGAGCCTCAGCTGTCATTTCGTGGCCCGCTCAGCCCTCAGTGGTCATCTGCCCTGAGCAGTCTCCTGGGATCTTGCCCTGTGCTCTGGGGTGATGCAGTCAGCTGGGGACCTTTCTGTCTCCTGGAAACAGTCTGGAAAGACTTTGTTCTGGCCTTGCTAGGTCGTAGTTATGGATCCTTTTGTACTTGGCAAGAATGGTTGCTAAAGCATAGCATCGTTGGCTGGCTGCCCAGGGAGGTGGTGGAGTCCCCATCCCTGCCAATCAAAATTATTCTGTGGTTTAAAGTGGAAGTGTTATGATTAAGGTTGGAAAAGACCTCAAAGATCATCAAGTCCAACCATCAACCCAACACCACCATACCCACTAAACCATAGCCCCAAAGTACTATGTCTGCATTTCTTGAACACCTCCAGGGATGGTGAATCCACCACCTCCCTGGGCACCCTGTTCCAATGGCCTGATCAAAAAGGCAACTGCAGCCCATAGTTGGCAGAACTCAGGGATGGTGACTCCACCACCCAGCCCATAGTTGGCAGGACTCAGGGATGGTGACTCCACCACCCAGCCCATAGTTGGCAGGACTCAGGGATGGTGACTCCACCACCCAGCCCATAGCTGGCAGGACTCAGGGATGGTGAATCCACCTCCTCCCTGTGCAACCTGTTCCAGTGGCCTGACCAAAAAGGGTACTGCAGCCCATAGTAGGCAGGACTCAGGGGTAGTGAATCTACCACCTCCCTGTGCAACTTGTTCCAGTGGCCTGACCAAAAAGGAGAACTGCAGCCTGTAGTTGGCAGGCCTCAGGGATGGTGACTCCACCACCTCCCTGTGCAACCTGTTGCTGCAGTGCCTGACCAAAAGGAGAACTGCAGCCCGTAGTTGGCAGGCCTCAGGGATGGTGACTCCACCACCTCCCTGTGCAGCCTGTTGCAGTGCCTGACCAAAAGGAGAACTGCAGCCCGTAGTTGGCAGGCCTCAGGCATGGTGACTCCACCACCTCCCTGTGCAGCCTGTTGCTGCAGTGCCTGACCAAAAGGAGAACTGCAGCCCGTAGTTGGCAGGCCTCAGGGATGGTGACTCCACCACCTCCCTGTGCAGCCTGTTGCTGCAGTGCCTGACCAAAAGGAGAACTGCAGCCCGTAGTTGGCAGGACTCGAACCTGCGCGGGGAAACCCCAATGGATTTCTAGTCCATCGCCTTGACCACTCGGCCACAACTACCTGCCGTGGGCAAAGCAGCGCTGGGGAAGCTTGCAGAGTGAGTAGCTTCTCTGTGTGCAGTGGTATGTAGCTACCTGTCCAGTGGCATGTAGCTACCTGTCCAGTGGCATGTAGCTACCTGTCCTTGTGGTACAGGTGAAATATGAAACTTGAGGGTTTCTGCCATCTCTGCTCTTGGAGAGGTTTATTTCCTTGCAGTCCTTGAACAGCCTCTTTGGAGATGACTCTGGGAAAATGTTTTCCATTCCTCTTACCAGCTGCTGGAGGCATCTCTGTGTCTGATTATTTGCCCATGGACCATGTGCGTCCCCTCTTCAAGTTTTTATCTTCTCTTCCCAGCTTCCTCTGGTCTCCCTTTGTTTCTTCAAGAAAAGCAAACCTGCTTCTGTTGTTTGTCTTGCATCCTTCTTTCTGAAATGGAAGGTTACAACTAACTTGACTCTTCCTATCTCAACCCTGACTGATTTCTCCTGGAAAGTGACCTGCCCCTTGTGCCAAGCTTTGTGCTTCATGTCCTTGTAGCTGTGTTTTGTGTTACCTGCAACCAAGTCATGGCTTTCAGAGCCAAGATGCTTCAGTGCTCCTCTTGTGCTTGCTCATTTAAATTCTTAGCTGAAAATGTCTTTTTTTTTCCCAGTAATGAGCAGCCATTCACATTCAAGCAGACACTTAGGATAGTCCAGAACAAGCCACTAGACACTGAGAGCAACCTTGTTTTCCCTGGGGCAGGTGCAGATCTGTTGTGGTAGGTAATCTGGAGGGTATCCAGTCATCTCCTGCCATGCCACAGTTTGCAGATGCAGCCACTGGCCCTTTGCATGGCAGCAGAACATGCAGGGAGGCAGGGGCACAGGAAGAGCTGCAGCCCTGAGAGCTCTGCTGGCTCAGTGGAGCGTCTGTGTGGTGCAGACAAGTCTCTTTATGTCCCGCAGTGCAGCGGCTGCGGCCGTCTGCCAGCAGCAGGCAGGACAGCTGTAGTCGTGGTGACAAGTTTGTGGCAGCCCAAGATGTGCTATAATCCTGTCAGTACCTCCAGAGTGACTTGAGCTTCTGCTGTAATTGCCATGTGTCAGGAGAAAATGTATCATGACAGCCTCATCTGTTGGAAGCTATGGGAGGGAGGAGGGGAATTACTCTCTGTATGCTTTAATTCTGAAGTCCTGTGAGAAAAGGAAGTCTTCCCTTTTACATTCCTGGCTCCAGAGGTGGGGCACCTGGTAATTATTTTTTCCCCAGCTATAGAAAATAACTAATCTTACATACAGGGAGTTGGAATGGACCTTCTGAGGTCAGCTAATCTGTCCCTGGTATTGCTTTGATACTTCCATGCTGAAGAAATTTCAGAGATGGGACAAGATAGTGTCATGACTTCAGCTACAAACTGTGGGACTAGAAGACAGCCAGAGGATTACCGTGGGAAGGCAGGCTTCAAACTCCTATTGATGTCAGGTGCTTTAAGTACCCAGTTACAAGGAAGACTGGATCAAAGCTCCCTAGTTTCAGTGGGAGATTTCTTCATCCTTTCCTTTATGAAGGGGAGTTGTTAACCAGGGGCTTTCAAGCCAAGCCTGACAGCACTGCTGACCTAGAGAGATCCTGGTGCAATAGTTAGGGAATTGATGGTTCTTTCCCAGAAGCCACATTTCCACTGTAACCCATCCTGCAGTACCTTCTGACCCCCTGTCTCTTCTCTGACAGCAGCAGCTGTTGCCCAGGGATCTGTCTTGGCATCGTTCTCCCTTTGTCTGTAGACTCTTCACTTTTCAGCATGCTCAGATGGAAATCTCTAATTACCAGGAGCTGCTGCTGCTCTCCCCTGGCAGGCACAGGCAGCCACCACAGTCTGCAGCCCCTGGTGTGTGGCTGCCCTCACTGTTAAAAGAGAGCTGCAGGAGCAGGATGGCTCTGTGTCTTCATCTCCTCGTGGCCTAATTGCTGCTTTGCTGTTTCCATGCCTGCAGCTGCAAAGTATTTGCCCTGTAGTAGAGGAGGAGGATCTTTGCCTTCCCCATGCCTGATCTCACAGCTTTTCAGGAAGTGACAAGGGTTTGACATTTGGGGAATTTGCTCTGGGAGGTTTTTTTATTGAATTTCAAGCAAATGGCACCACTTTGTTCCTTATTGTGGCCATGCACTGAGACCAGATTTCAAAGCCACACACAGACTGGGTGTGCTGCAGCCAGGGTGGGATACGTGGCCTTCTGCAAGGCCTGAATCACCTGTGGCACTGGGTGCTGACCCCAAAGCTGTCACTGCAGCAGCACTGTTATTCCCCTCCATCCTGGTGGGGATTCACTGCCTGCAAACAGATCAGGCAGTCAACACAGAGTTCAGTTTGAATCTCTGCCTGTCTTTCCCTGCCCAAATTAAACCTCTGTCCCTTAAGGTTGATTATACACCTTTATGGTCATGCTAATGGAAGCTGGGTAGCTGGGACTCATCTAATGATGGGTTTTAAACCTTGCAGTCTTGTCTTCCCATAATGACTGGTTTTGCTGCCATCAGCAATTCACCAACAACTGTGAATCTGATTACCAAGGCCCAAGCAACTGACATCTGGCTGTGACTTCAGGCTGCAGCTTTCTTCTCCTGTTTGTGCTGCTTGCGCTGTCATTTTGAAGCTGAAGGGCTCCAAATTATCCCTGCTGAAGAAACACTATAAATGTTTAAAAGTTCTTGTGCTTTCTAAAGATAGAACAGCCTGTCCTGCCTGCTAGACTTGTCCCCAGAGATGGGAGATGGGGAGCAGCAAACGTTCTTTTCACTGCTGGGATGTTCACTGTGCCGTGATCTGCAGCTAGCGCTGCCCTTGGCTGAGGTTTGTTTACTGGGATTTGAGAGGCTGGAGTGAAGAGCCAGGCTGTGTCTGTAAGCAACAGGGGAGGTGTTTTGTAGCTGGGAAGGATGCAATCCAGCACTGGGGATTGGGCCAGGGTGCAAGAGGGCAGGAGGCTTCTTGCCAAGAGCAAGGTGGGACTTTTGCATTCTCCTTTCCTCGTGGGGAGTGGGCTGCCGAGGCAGGAGGTGGCAGTCTTGCCAAATTTCAGTGCTTGCAGGCAAAAGCACTGGGCTCTGTGTCCCTCTTCAGTGAGCATTGTCCCTTCTCCATTGCAGACTGTTGGAAATTCTGGGTCTGCTAACGGGATTCACCAGCAGGATAAATCCCACAAGCAAGAGGTAAGTTATGATTTGTTTAAAACTGTGGCTGCTTCATGTGATTTCTTGCCTGCTGTGCTGGGGACAGCTCTTGGGTGGAGACACTTCTGTCAGCAAAGCCTGACTATGTCATTCCTACACCAAAAGTAAGGACCTCTGGACAACTCCAGTTGCCAAGCATGGTGTGAGCTCCATCATTCCATTGCCACCTTCCCGATGGCTTCCAGTGGCTTAGTGAGGTGCACTGGGTGCTTGCTTTGGGAGAAGCAGAGGGAAGGAAGCTTCCCCTCGGTCTCCTGGGTCAGTGCCTGTGTGACTTTTCCCCTGGCAGCCCCAGCTAGACCCTGCTCAGTCTCAGATCCCTGCCATCCCCTTTACCTTGGGAGGCATTTGTGGGACATGCTGTCATAGAATCATAGAATGGCAAGGTTGGAAGAGACCTCAAGGATCATCCAGTTCCAACCCCCTGCCAGGGGACACCTCCCACTAGTACAGGTCACTCAAGGCCTCGTCCAACCTGGCCTTGGACACCTCCAGGGAGGGAGCAGCCACAACCTCCCTGGGCAACCTGTGCCAGTGTCTCACCACCCTCACTGCAAACAACTTCCTCCTAACATCCAGTCTAAATCTCTCCTCTGCCACTTCAAACCCATTGCCCCTTGTCCTGGCATGGCAAGACCTTGTCAATAATCCCTCCCCAGCCTTCCTGTAGCCCCCTTCAGATCCTGGAAGGCTACTCTAAGGTCTCCTGGAAGCTTTCTCTTCTCCAGGCTGTTTAGCCCCAACTCTCTCAGCCTGTCCTCACAGCAGAGCTGCTGCAGCCCTCTGAGCATCCTTGTGGCCTCCTCTGGACCCTCTCCAACACTTCCATGTCCTTCCTGTGCTGAGAGCTCCAGAACTGCACACAGGACTACAGTACTCAGGACTGTCCTGGTCTCCCATGATTTTCACTATTCAGAGCAAAACCTGCAGCTTCAGACTTCCTGTCCTCACAGGCAGGATGGCCAGCCTGAGGAAGAGGCAGTGTGGTTCAATGGGCAGAGCAGTGGATCAGGACACAGCAGGCCTGGTGGCATTCCACTGTGTGCCTCAGTTTCCTCTTCTGTAAAAACACCTCTCTGCTTGCCCTCATTTTGAGTCAGAACCACAGAATTGTCAAGGTTGGAAGGAAGCTCAAGGATCATCCAGTTCCAAGCCCCCATCATGGGCAGGGACACCTCACACTAGATCAGGCTGTCCAGAGCCTCATCCAGCCTGGCCTTAAAGATCTCCAGGGATGAGGCTTCCACAACCTCCCTGGGCATCCTGTTTCAGTGTCTCACCACCCTCATGGTGAAGTTCTTCCTAGCATCCAATCTGAATCTCCCCACTTTGCCTAACCAAGGCCTGTTTTTTCTTTCCAGGAGAAACTCTGATAGAGAAGAGGTGAAGAGGATCATTTCATGCCAGTATCAGCTCCTGTGCACAGTCAGGAAAAACAATACCACATCTGGCTTTAGCACCTCCAAAAGACCAGACACAGTATTTTCACTTTAAAGCAGGACAATGTTTATAATATACTAACTGATGTGATCAGGACAATCCTGGAGTCTAGTTTTCCAAGACAGCCATTGTTCCAGGAGGGAGCAGAAAGATCTCTCTGGGTTTGGTTTCTTACTTGTATTGGTTTTGACTGTGGAATTTGTATTGCTTGAGCTGCCCTTCTCCCACCAGCTGACGTGGTCTGGAATGACAGCTGCCTCGAATGGTGACTGAAGTGCCAGCAAGTCCCAGTAGCCCCACGGGAGCTACAAAGGGAGCTGCTTGTGGCCTTCAGCTCCAAAACCTGTGCCCAGAGGCTGCACATGGTTTGTCCCTTTCCCTTCCACCCACCCCAGTGTCCTGAAGACCTGCACAAGCAAGTGAAACCTGCTGGGCTGACTGTTGGCGTGGGCTGAGGGAGACAGTGTGTGGAGGAGGTGTAGGGCACGGGGGCTGCACTCAGGGCTGCTGTCCTGGCGTGTCCTGAGAGATTGTCTGATGGCAGAGGGGGCTTTGCTTTGTTTCTCACTCACTGCTGTTTGGGGAGGGAGCTGTGGTGGCTCTGAGCTAGGGTCGCTCAGGTGTGGTTGGTCTTTCTTCCTGCGGAGAGGTTGCCAGGCAGGCCTGTGATGCTCTGTGTCACAGCCAGGCTGTCCAGGCTGCTGCCCTCACTTGTCTGTGTTTTATTGGGTCTGTCTTGAGCACAGGACTCCACAGGCAGCTGCATCTCAGGTTCACCAGCCTGAGAGCTCCATGCTGGCTGCAGTCAGCATGGGGCAGATGCCTTGAGGAGATGACTCCCCCCTTGCTCATTCAACTTATCAGCTAATTGGGGATTGCCTGGAGACTTGGGGATCCTCCAGCTCTGTCTTTGGCTCTTCACTATGATGCCCATCCCATCCTACCAGGAATGGAGGAGGCTAAGGTGCTGCTGTAGCATCCCTGCAGCTGTGGCTCTCTGTATTTGATGGGTGCAGCAGTCCTCTGTGCATGACCTGATTACAAGCATTTGAAGCAGAAGGAATCCAAGACTGGAGCTGACACAACTCCTGTGTCCATACACAGCAGTGCAGCCCCAGATGAGGATCTTGCTTGTTCTTCTGGGACCTTTACCCTTCTCTTTAACTTTACATCACAGATCCCAAGGGACATTAGGGTGGAGGAAGGGGGCAATGTGCTTTTAAAGGTGTGAGAGAGTCCAGTTGAGGTTCACTGCTCAGTTCCACAGGGAACAATCACAGCAATATTTTACTAGGCTTCCTGTAGTTAAGTGCCCAACTCTTCCAGTCTTCAGAAGCTCTTGTGTTGTGTTGGGGTGTCTGAGAAAGAGGACAAGACAGAAGAGACCACTGAGAGGTGAGATCTGAGCCAGACCACAGGCAGATGAACCTCGTGGCCCATCAGCTTTGTTGCTTTTTTTGCTCTGATTTCCTACCAAGTTGTGTTACTTTTTTCTTAGTGGGTTGCCAGGCTCCTACTTCCTTGAAGGCAACCAGGGAAAGGCTTGGGCTTCATGGTTGCAGTTCTGCCATGAGGAGGATGTTGCTGAATCTGGGCTATGATACAGTTCTGGTCACTGGGTGAAGGGTTGGTGATCTCCCTCCATTAAATAAAGGATGAGAGAGGAAGGTGGCTGCAGGGGAGTAAAGCAGGTCAGAAAGCACAGCTTAAATCTGGTGCATGGCAGGGCAAGGCAGAGCCCAGGACCTGACTGGCTGGGAATATTTCATCCTGCCTTGTAGAAGCATTTCATCAGCTCTTACTGATCACCAGGGAGATTTCTACATCTCTGCCTAGCTCTGGGACTTTCCCAAGGGATCATAAGGGTGGTCTCCAAAATCCTTCTGGCTCAGGTATTCATCTCCTAAGTGAGCAGAGGGAGTGCTGCTTGTTGCAGCCCATGCCAGTGAGTGCCTCACTGGCAGCTGCTGTGCTAAGCATTTAGGGCTGTGTGGCCCAAAGTGCTCTCTGAAGTCACATCTACAGTTCCAGCTGGCTTGAGCAGAGCTAACAGAGTGCTTCTTGTGCTGCCTGTCTCCAAGTCCAGGGCTTCCTGAGCACCTGTGTGTGGCAGAGCCTATTTTGGTGTGTACCTTTACTTCCCCTGGTAGGTCTTCTAGTGACTTGTGACCTACAGAGGAAGGATACCTGTGTTTTCCACCTCTCTTGATGAACCTTTGGCTCTGCATGGGGTGGGATATCCCAGGAGTGGTTATGGGGACCACATATCTGGTTCCATTAATCACATCCAAAGTTGTCAGAGTGGCAGTGGTTCAGGCTGGAGGAGTCTCTGGCTCCTGCCTCCTTTCTGTGAGCAGCTCAGACCTGTGGCTCTTTCCAGCCAGCTCGAGTGACAATGCAGAACAGCAGCAGAGCAGGTTTAAAGTTGGTGCTGATGGTCTTCTCTGACTGTAAATAGCTGTGCTGGTCTCAAAGATCAGCCAGGAGCTGATGGCACTTCTTGTGTGTGGTCTTCATGTGGCAGGGCTGTACCGAAGTGGGCAGCCAGGCAAAGCCAGGTCCCCTGTGTCCCTGCTGTCCTTGGGGTGCAGGTCTGTGGGAGCTGCTCTCCAAAGAGGACTGAGTACAGTGTCACCAAGACAATATCATCTGGGGTTCAGCTCAACCCTGTATGAAGTGGCCAGGAAGGGATTTGGACACCAACCAACCATGTCCTCCCTCTCCAAAACTGGCACAGGCTTCCACTCTGAGGTTGTAAGAGACCAAACTAGGGACAAGCTTGGAAAGGAGGAGGAGATTCCCCAGCCCCTCTATTTATTTGTAAGTTTAAGTGCTATTTTTGCCTATGTGGTGGTGTATAAAGTACTTCACAATATTTGGTCTTACTGGCTTGGTTCTTTGGGGGAGATTTTCAAGGGTGTTGGAGCACTGGTGCACCCATCTCCTGTTGTGGGTCAAGGGCTGGTTCCTGATTGTGCCTTCACTCCCACTGTGGCTTCAGCCTTGTTCTTATCTTGATCCCTGAAAGCTGGGGGGTTGGGGGGGGTCGGGGGCCCCTCTCCCAGCTTGTGTGTGCCATGCTGTTTTTGCATCTGGAGCCAAGTCCTGAGCAGCGTGCCTCAGAGCACCAGTGCAGGGTGGGGAGCAGGAGGTAGCACTGCTGGAGCCCTGGGCACCAAGGGAAGGAGCAGCACCCCGGGTGTGAGAGCAGCTGCCATACCCCAACCGTTAGTGAGGCTCTTCTGCTGACAGCTGAGATGTTATCCACTAAAAAACTTCTTTCACATGGAGGCTGCTCCACGGTTAGTGCTTTCTTTAACCCTCTAGACCAAAGGGAAAAGAATCTTGGCTGGTGACTCCAGCTTTATCCCTCCTACAGCATCCAGAGAGCTGGAGCGAGGGGCAGCACCGCGCCGGTGCCTTGCTGAACCACGGGTGCAAAGTTGCCAGCCAAGGCTTTCCAGTTCTTGCCAACCACCACCCCCTCCACCCCCCACCAGCAGCAGTTCCTCTGGCTTGCAGTAGAGATGCATGAGGGTTTCATTCCACCAAAACAATGCCAACAACACTGTAAAAGTCTTAACCAGGAATTGCAGTGCTCCGTTGTTCGGCAGCTTTAGCAGCTCAGCACTGTCTCGTAGGGAGTTATTAATACACTAAGATCCTATAGGCCTCATGTAAGTTACCAGAATAAAGCTGATACTAGATGTATAAATGGATGATAACCTTTTACCCTTACAGTATGTATTACAATTTTTTTGTAGCTTAGTCATTTTTGGCTATCAGATTTTGTTAGTATGATATAAAAAAAAAAAACCAAAAAACAAAAAACAAACAAAAAAAAAGGTTTGACTGCTAATGTCTATTTTGTTATTTGATTCATTTTCTTTCTCCCTCTGTACAAAAGCTGTACAAATCTCAGTCTGTGTAACTACTACAGATGTGTATCCATGTACCATCCACCCCCTGTCCTGGCTTGCTGGTGTGGTGAGCTCATTACTAAACAATAAAATCTGTGGCTGGAGTCGGCACCCCTAGGGCTGCTGGGGTGTGTTCAGGGTGTTTTGCACTGCTTCAGCCACCCTGGGGTGGAAATGGTTGGGGGGCAGGGGAGGGCTTTCACTTTGCAGCAAGTGCCTCTTGTCCTGGGCTTCAGCTGTCAGCCTTTAGGTTCTGCAGGGGCTACAAACAGGTGAGAGGCCACAGAGCTGTCCTGGGGGATGAGATGCACCAGGACCCAGTTTGCTCTTCAGCCTGAGCTGGAGGAGGACAGCCTGACCAAACACCAGCAGCTCTTGTGGCCCACTTGCTGCCAGCTATCTCCTGAGCCAGGTGGTGATGGTGCTGTTTATTAATCCATGATTATTCTCCCTCTGTTGATCTCACCAGTCCCTCTCTGACGCATCTACCCCGAGGCGAGGAGTGTCGCAGTGTGCTGCACTGGATCCACCTCACCTCCAGACTGGCACCTACTTGTTTGAGCAGTGCCACCTTGATTTACAGGGGCAGAGGCAGTGGGTGGCTCACTCCCATCCCTTCCAACTCACCACAGACCTTTAGAGCACAGGGAAATGGAAAGTGCTGTGGATCGGTCCTGCCGGGGAGCTGCATTTGCTGCCAGGGTTGGTGCAGGTCTGGGGATGCCACACTGCTGCCCAGCCCAGTCTCTGCCCTTCCCCTGTGTTCCCAAATCATGTCCATATGGATGCTCTGAGCATGGGGGGGTTACAGTGTCCTCAGTGGGGCAGGACCAGGGAAAATCACTCCAGGTTTTGGTGCATTATTCATGCTCCAGCACATCATAGTTGGGGATTTCCTTGACTGCCCACAGTCTGTACCCCAGCTCATCAGCACACCTGAAGCCATGAAGCATCCAGCTCTCTTCCTGCCATGGTTTCCTGCACCCAGGGGCTGTAGATCCTTTCCAGACAGGCAGGGCTTTCCCACTACTGCCAACTGCCTTAAGAGAGGAAAACACTGAGGTGCCTTTTTCCCTGCTTCCTGGCTGCTTCTTTCCCTGGACTGAAAATTCTCCACTACCAGAATTGATCTGAAAGCATGGAACTCTTTCTGGCTAGCTGGTGAGGTTTGCAGGTGATGGGTTCATTCCAGAGAGAGGTCTCAGGAACATCACAGAATGATGGGAGCTGGAAGGGACCTCTGGGGAATCATCCAGTCCAACTCCTCTGCTAAGGCAGGTTCACCTAGAGCAGGTTGCACAGGAACAGGATTGAGTGGGTTTGCTTTTGCTGCTGAGCTCCAGATTTTCTGGCAGCTGGACTCAGCAGCTACTGCTCTTACTTGTCTGCTGGGGGAAAGGAGAAACAAGGCCAGCAGCCCAAAGCCTGGAGACATCCAATGGAGTAGGGCTGGCATACTGGAAGGCAGGTGGCAGAACAACACTGGAACCTGGCTGTGCTGGGCCGGTAGCTGTACAGTCTGATCCATGATGCCCTGCTCTTTTATTTTTCCAAGGGGTGTAAGAATTGCTGTCAAATAACTTGAGACTTTTCTGTTTCTTCATCAGTTCTGCATTGCAGGGTCTCAGGATCTTTCCAAACAGCTGGGCAAGAACAGCAGGCCCCTGGGTCACCACTTTGCTTATTTCTAGAGCTGGTGCAGATGGCATCTGCTGCTGCCTTGGGCTTCGGTGTCCTCCAGCGGCTGGAAGGAAAATAATTCGTGTGAACTTTGCTTGGGAGGAGTCTCTGGGCACAGGGAGGTCCATCCGGGCGGAGCCCAGCGCCGAGGCTGCTCGGGGAGTTGTCATTTCCCCTGCTCTCTGCTTTCAGGGGCTGGCGCTGCTNCTACTTGTTTGAGCAGTGCCACCTTGATTTACAGGGGCAGAGGCAGTGGGTGGCTCACTCCCATCCCTTCCAACTCACCACAGACCTTTAGAGCACAGGGAAATGGAAAGTGCTGTGGATCGGTCCTGCCGGGGAGCTGCATTTGCTGCCAGGGTTGGTGCAGGTCTGGGGATGCCACACTGCTGCCCAGCCCAGTCTCTGCCCTTCCCCTGTGTTCCCAAATCATGTCCATATGGATGCTCTGAGCATGGGGGGGTTACAGTGTCCTCAGTGGGGCAGGACTAGGGGAATTCACTCCAGCTTTTGGAGTTTCATGCTCCAGCACATCATAGTTGGGAATTTCCTTGACTGCCCACAGTCTGTACCCCAGCTCATCAGCACACCTGAAGCCATGAAGCATCCAGCTCTCTTCCTGCCATGGTTTCCTGCACCCAGGGGCTGTAGATCCTTTCCAGACAGGCAGGGCTTTCCCACTACTGCCAGCTGCCTTAAGAGAGAAAAACACTGAGGTGCCTTTTTCCCTGCTTCCTGGCTGCTTCTTTCCCTGGACTGAAAATTCTCCACTACCAGAATTGATCTGAAAGCATGGAACTCTTTCTGGCTAGCTGGTGAGGTTTGCAGGTGATGGGTTCATTCCAGAGAGAGGTCTCAGGAACATCACAGAATGATGGGAGCTGGAAGGGACCTCTGGGGAATCATCCAGTCCAACTCCTCTGCTAAGGCAGGTTCACCTAGAGCAGGTTGCACAGGAACAGGATTGAGTGGGTTTGCTTTTGCTGCTGAGCTCCAGATTTTCTGGCAGCTGGACTCAGCAGCTACTGCTCTTACTTGTCTGCTGGGGGAAAGGAGAAACAAGGCCAGCAGCCCAAAGCCTGGAGACATCCAATGGAGTAGGGCTGGCATACTGGAAGGCAGGTGGCAGAACAACACTGGAACCTGGCTGTGCTGGGCCGGTAGCTGTACAGTCTGATCCATGATGCCCTGCTCTTTTATTTTTCCAAGGGGTGTAAGAATTGCTGTCAAATAACTTGAGACTTTTCTGTTTCTTCATCAGTTCTGCATTGCAGGGTCTCAGGATCTTTCCAAACAGCTGGGCAAGAACAGCAGGCCCCTGGGTCACCACTTTGCTTATTTCTAGAGCTGGTGCAGATGGCATCTGCTGCTGCCTTGGGCTTCGGTGTCCTCCAGCGGCTGGAAGGAAAATAATTCGTGTGAACTTTGCTTGGGAGGAGTCTCTGGGCACAGGGAGGTCCATCCGGGCGGAGCCCAGCGCCGAGGCTGCTCGGGGAGTTGTCATTTCCCCTGCTCTCTGCTTTCAGGGGCTGGCGCTGCTCGCTCGCATCGCATCCCGAGGTGGTGCCGCTGAGTGGTGCTGGAGGCTGGGATCTTCTTCCAGGCAAACTCCCGTGTGGGGAGCTGGGCACGATCCGACTGCCACATCTTGGCCCTAGTCCCGGATAGCTGTGACCCTCTGCCCCATCGGTCCTGTCGTTGCTGCTGAGCCTGCTAGCAAGGGGACGACTGCTCAGCAGCACCTGTTGAGTTGTTCCCATGCTGGTGGTGAGGTCACCAAGTCCCATTTTGCAGCCAACACTCCTGTAGAGAGATGTACCTGGGAAAAGGCAGGGTCTGGGGCCAAGAGGCTTTAGCCAGCACAGCTGGCAACAAAAGGAGTTTGCCATCAAGCCTGGGCTCTGTGCAGGGGCTGGGCTGGCTGGGGCAGGAGGCAGCGATTCCCTGCTGGGTGTGGGTGACTCCAGCTCCATCTTTTATGCAGTTCCACAGTGTAATTGGTTAAGGTGCACGTTTGCAATCAAGTGCCCAAGCCCTGGTATCTCCTGGAGATAACACTGTGGCACATGCTTTGTTTGCAGACATCGCATCTCGCCGCCGTTCATCGTACGGAGAGGATTAATAAAACATGAAGTTTGAAGATGCCTGAGTCGCAGTGGGGGAGCTGGCAATCTCTGCCAACAATAATATTTGCACTTTATTTTCAGCCCAGCATCCAGCCAAGGAGCAGGGCCTGGCCCACAGAGCAGCACTGCTACGGTGAAATGGATGGGGTGAGGATGGAGTACCCCACCTGGAGTCCTGTGTGCAGTTCTGGAGCCCCCAGCACAGGAAGGACATGGAAGTGCTTGAGCCAGTCCAGAGGAGGTCATGAAGATGCTCAGAGGGCTGCAGCAGCTCTGCTATGAGGACAGGCTGAGAGAGTTGGGGCTCTGCAGCCTGGAGAAGAGAAGGCTTCCAGGAGACCTTAGAGTAGCCTTCCAGGATTTGAAGGGGGCTACAGGAAGGCTGGGGAGGGACTATTGACAAGGTCTTGTAATGCCAGGACAAGGGGAATGGGTTTGAACTGACAGGGGGGAGATTTAGACTGGATGTTAGGAGGAAGTTGTTTGCAGTGAGGGTGGTGAGACACTGGCACAGGTTGCCCAGGGAGGTTGTGGCTGCTCCCTCCCTGGAGGTCAGGTTGGAGGAGACCTTGAGGGAGCTGTGCTAGTGGGAGGGGGCCCTGCCTATGGCAGGGGGTTGGAACTAGATGATCCTTGAGGTCCCTTCCAACCTTACCATTCTATGATTTTATGATTCTATGGCACAGGGATGCCAACCTGCTCCTTTGGTATCACAGGTGCATGCAATGAGTGGGATGTCTTCCCTTAGCCCTTAGTGCCCTCATTCCCCTAGGATGCTGTGCTCATACCCAGAGCTGGACAGGTGCTTGAGGGATGAGCCATGAAGTGGTCTCCCTGCATGGTGACAGAGGTGACATCTCTGTGTGGATGTGGCCACTCCGCTCTAGCCACACATCCTGCAGCCTCCCACAGTCCACGCTCCTGCAGGATCTGGTACCCAAATATGTCTCTCTGAGATGTCCCTTTTCAAGGGGGTGGCTACACCAGATGTCTGCTTGGTGCTAGGACACCCGTGGGCCACCACAGATGCCACTCTGCTTTCACAGGGGCTGCCCTCATCCCCTCCCCACTGCAGCCCCAACACCAGTGTCAAAATCAGCGCCAGGAACGTGCTGCTTGCCTGGCAGGGCTGTTTCCTCCCCATCTCTTTGCTCTCTAATAAGCATCCTTGTCAAAATAGCTAATTTCCTTCCAGAACAAAAAGTCACCTGAATACATTTGGAAGCTGTATTGCACTATCAGGGTAATCAGAATTTAATTTGATGCAGTCAAGGCTCTAAAAAGATGTTATCAAGGGGAACATCAAAGCTGGATTCCTGTGCTTGGAAATGCAACTGGAATGCTTAGTCCAGGTTTCTCATTTTGTGGGAGACTTTCAAAATATCAGTCCAAATAACAGAAAAGAAAGGAAGAAAAAAAAAAAAAAAGAAAAAGAAAAATTGAGAGTATTTGCAAATTAATGTCTTTTGTAGCTGAACAAAGGCCACTGTCTAACCTACTTCTTTTGCATGTCTGGGACAGTCTCTTATTAAATCTCACTAATTATACAATTTTGTTGTGTCTAATCATCTCTGCACTTGCAGGAATTAAAACTAAAGCTCCTTTCCGTGTTTGCTGCACCACGCTGCTCTTCGGGGTCCCAGTGCTGTAGAGCCAGACTGCTCCTACTCCCAGACAGGGAGATCCTGTGGGTGCAGAGGCAGGGGAAGGTGGGATGGGCACCTGGCCTCGTTTTTCTCTCCTCTGTCTGTGTTACATCCTTGGGGATTCATATCATTCCCAGCTCTTGGGATAGCTGAGGCAAAGCCCCTGCTCTCACTAGTGAATATAATTGTGTGATGATTTGGGGTTTATTTTTCAGGCACAGTTTCAAGAAGGAAGAAAGGCATCCCTGGGCCTTTTCTGTGTCAGAAAGGTTGAAAATGTGGTTAGAATATGGTCCCAGAGAGGCACTGCTCCTTTTTGGAGATGTTTTGTATGACCCAAAGCTCAAACTACACCAGGGGAAGTTTAGGCTGGAGGTGAGGAGAAAGTTCTTGCCTGAGAGAGTCATTGACTGCTGGAATGGGTTGCCCAGGGAGGTGGTGGAGTCACCATCCCTGGAGGTGTTCAGGGTGGGTTTGGACATGGCACTTGGTGCCATGGTCTGGTCTTGAGGGCTGTGGTATCAGGTTGGACTTGACGAGCTTTGAGGTCTCTTCCATCCTTGGTGATACTGTGATACCTAGAGAGGGGCACAGATGTGTTATTGCAGCAGCTAGTGCTGGGCAGGGGACAGTGGAGCCCTGGCCATATTCACTTGAAATGCCACAATTCTGGTGCCAAGCTCAGGCTGTTGTGTCAGGCTGGTGTGTGCCAAGCTGTCTGGGGCAGTGGGTGATGGCACAGCAGCCCCTGTCCAGTGCTGCAGCACTGTCCTCCTCTCTTCCTTTAGCTCTCATTTCTGCAGAGCCTGATCCCAAACAGCATCATCCCCCTGCACAGGGGGCATGGAGGACAGATCAGTCCTTGGCTTTAGCCCTCAGAAACCTGGCAGGGGAGCTTTGGGGGAAAGAAGGTTCAGTCAACTTCGTTAGGGAAATAGCACGGATCTTGTGTTCAAACCTTTGAAGTGTTAATTAAAAAGAATTATGCAAAGGAGCAAGGATTTGAAACATTCATTTGAATCTCAATAAGGCATCTGTATTAAAAATAGCAGCGGGACCAACTAAAGACACAGCACTTTTGGAGCACCATGTCCCTGCTGCTACCGGGCAGCAGGTTTCTGCCTGCTCCCTGCCCTGAATGGGCACTGCAGAGCATAGCAGGCAGGAGCCTGCAAAAAAACACTTTTAGCCTAATATTTAAAGAGCTTAAAAGCATCTCATAAAAAAAAAAAAAAAAAAAAAAAAAAAAAAAAAAAAAACCCAGAGGGGGATAGGGGAAATTTAAA
>VWZE01004288.1:137198-159414 GCA_013396675.1 Eubucco bourcierii
GGGGGGGGGCTTGGGATTGGAGGGGTCCATCGGGGCTATGGAGTGATACCAGGAGGCAGTAAGGCTGGGGATGGGCGTTAGAGGTGGAGACGATAGTGCTGCAGGGGCGACTGGGGAGACAGAGTTAAGACAGCGACGGCTGCTGGGGCAGTAGGGCTAGGATGGGGATGATAGTGCTGGAGCAGTCGAGCAGGGGCCGTCGGGCTGCTGCCCACCACCGCAGCGGTGTCCCTAGGCAGCTCCAGGGCTACCACTTGGCCCGGCCGCGTCTGGTGGTGCCGCGCTGGAGGGGAAGCTGGCAGCGGGGCTGTGCCGGGGTCGGCTCCCTCTCCGCCGGCGCGGGCAGAGCCGGCAGCGCGGCTGGCAGTAAGAAAGGCAGCGCTGAGCTGACGAAGCGCTCGAGGCTCCGACGGGGCTGATAACCAAGCCTCGGCACCGCGGGCCGCGGCGTGGAGGGGTGGATGGACAGATGGACATCCTCCGTGGCTCCTCGGTGCTGCCGGGGACAAGCGGAGGCTTCTCGTTGCGCGGGGACAACCGCGATGGGGAGAAAGTTGCTGCTGGGGGAGGCAGTGCCCCTGTCCTTCCAGTGCACGGGGCTGCGGTGGGTTTATCTGGGATAAGCTGTAGATTGGAGCGATCCTATTAATGCCTCTTGCACTGGAGTGAGCCCCGGACCCGGCGGTGCCATGCGGGTGATCTCGGGTGCTCAGGCACGGCTGGGTGAGAGTGCTCTGCGAAGTGTTGGTGCCACCAAGCATCACTGCACAGCCATGGGGCTGAGTAACGTGGGCGCTTTGGGGCTGGTCACTCGATTTCTTGCTGCAGCCATTGTCCCTCAGCGTGCAAGCTCTGGACGTTCAAACTGTCTGGGGGTATCAGCTTGGACCCTTGTGCGACAGGAGCCCCCACCTGAGGGTTTCTGTTCCCTGAGCTACTTCTGCTGGAAGTGTTGCAGCTGGAGAATGATCCTGTGGATGTGAGTGCCTTTAATTCTGCAAGAGCCTGGGTCTCTGCTCCTGCCAGCAAGGCCAGACCCACTGTTGGCTCTTGCCTCTCGAAGCCCATGGAATTCCCTGTTCCTTTGGAAACTGCCTCAGTGCTTGCTCTGAAATGGGGAGGTGGTGCAGTCATTGGACCCAACCCTGCTGGTGGGCAAGGAGCTGGATACTGAAGGCCACAACCCATGGGCCCCTCTGCTGGAGCAGCAAGTCCTGACACAGCTGTGTGTGCTGCCATCGGGGCCATACCAGGTGGTGGTGTGCTGGAGTTGCCTCTGAGCTACAGCAGAGCAGCATGGCTCTGTATTCACCCATGAGTGCCCCACTCCTATTCCTTTGCCTCCACAGAGCTGGGGTGCTGGTAACTGCCAGAGGCCAGGTGCCCCAGTTTGGGGCAATGCCACTGACTTTCCTGTGTGCTGCTGTCTGAGTTGTCATTCCCTCTCAGGGCTGTAGTTTTGAGGTGAACCTGCCCAGGATGTGTCATCACTGGGAGCAAGGGAAGCTGCCCATACAGGGTGCTTTCAGGAGCCAAGGGGTGATGAAGGGGACACATGGTGGTGGCCACCACCACCTCTCTCTGCTGTCCCTCCCAGGAGGGTTTTCACATCTTGGTGGAAGAGCTGCTGGTGCTGGCGCTGCTGCTTGTTCAGGATTGCTGATGAAAAGCCAGGAGAGGAGGGAAGGAACTTGCCTGGGCAAGAGACGCAGTGCCCTCGCTGGCAACCCAGCCCAGTACTGGCAGACATCTGGTGGGACCTTGGCAGAGCAGGAGGTGACAAGGGCAGAAGGCTTTAGGGCCAGCACAGAGGGCACAGGTCTGTCTGTCTCACACAATGTGCATCGCATATGACTTGAGTTGTGCTTTTCTTGAAGGAAGGAGAAAAAACAACCCAAACCCCCAAAATTCCAGACCAAAACAGATGACCTCTTCAGTTGGAGTTGCAGTGGGGGTTTCCCATCTGCTGCTCCCGCAGGAAATAGCTCAGATTTTTTTTGGTAATTATCAATGCCCTGTACTTCCTTTGGGAATTTTGGTGGCTGCACCCCTGCAGCCAGGCTGGAGGAATGGGGAGGACCTCTAGTTGCCATCCAGGCTCATCCCTGGCTGGTTGTCTGCTACATGGCTGACTCCTGGGCTGGGTGCAGGTCCTGATGCTGGCTCTTGCCAGCTTGGACAGCAGCAGTCTGCCCTGCTCACTGGCTAGCTGGTGTGGTTGTTCTTTGTGCCACCAGCATCTGTTTGCAGATGCCTGTGGTGAATTGACATGGTGATGGTTGAGCATGGAAGAAAAGGTGTGGATGGGGATTGCTGCTCCTGAGATGGCTGGGCTTGGGGGTAGGGAGTGGATGATGTTTTGGGGAAGGGGATGAGAGGGCAAGGGCTGTGTTGCTGCACATGCTTATCTCCTGGCACTCCAGCCATGTCTGCTTGTGTTGCACCTTGTTGGCAGTGATAAACCTCTGAAACTTGGGAGGAGCAGAGGCAAGTGCTGGAGACATATGGAGTGGGTTTACCATCATCAGATGCCTTCCCCTTGAGGCCAGGGAGGAGGAGAGGGAATGACCTGCTGGGGTTCTTTCTGAGGATGAAGATACCCATCTGGGAGCTAATAATGAATGTATTGATTCATTTATTTGAAAGGGCCTCTGGTGTCCACTAGGATGCTGGCCCAAGCAGTGAGGCTGGGAGAGTGATCAACCGTGGCCAGGGGCCTCCTGGGGAGGTGGCAGGTTTTTGCAAACTGGAGCAAGGTTTCTCAGGCCCTTGCTCTGCCCTGTTGCAGTCTCCCCCTTCACAGGATGATTTCTATTTACATCTCTTGAAACATTGCCTTTGGAGAAAAAACAAAAAAAGCTCTGGAACCCTCAGTCTAGTCAGAAGCTGTAGGAGGCTCAGGGCTGAGTGGTGGCCAGCAACCAACTGGACTTCATGGGTTGGGGGTTTGAGGATTTTTCGCTTGCCAGTTCAGTGCTTCACCTCTTACTGCAGCCCTGTTGGCTGAGTTTGCCTTTGAGCCCAGAAGAGAAATGTCACTTGTGAGTCCAGGTAGGCACTTGGCCCTGCTGCATGGTGGTGTAGCAATGGACTGGGGTGAGCTGCTGGAGGAATCCCCAGAGCAGCTGGGGCTTCAATCTGGTGGGAATACTCCTGAGTCTCGCCCTGGTTCAGGAGCTGCTGCCAGTCGCCACCTTGGAAACGCCTTGGTGGAGATTGCTGAGGACTTGACTGCAGCAGCAGCAAGGCTTTCCCACAGGGAATGTGCCATGAAGAAAAGCCCTTGGAACACGAATCCCCTCCTCGAGAGCAGGCTGTGCCGAGGTGGGATTTACATTCCTGCACGCAAACAGCTTCTGGTGGAGTTTCTGGCTTCATGTTGCTTTGTCTCTGCCCTGTGCTGCTCAGGCTGGTTTAAGAAGAGAACTAACCTCAGCAGGAAGAGCAGGGGACCAGTGAGGAGCATTGCTCTGCTGCTGCGTGTCCACACAGATGTCACTGGCCTTTACCAGGACTTCCACCCTCAGAGCTCTTCTCACATGAAGGGTGAGGTGTCTGTCTTCATTTTCTTTAAATCTGCAGCATCAAAAGGAGCTAAAGCCAGTGGGTAGGTCAGTGTGGACCCAGGGGTGGTCCTGGAAACATGTCATCTAGCACCTGCCTGTGTGCCTGGGACCTCTGTCCCAGAAGATAGGAGAGGACAAACCCATGTCCTCTGCCCCTGTGGATGTGTCAGGGTCTGACTGTGCCCCTGAACCATCTCTGTGAGTGTGAGTGGGTGTGCAGAGCCTCAGGGTGGGCACCATGGACCTGCTGATGATCCTCTCCTGGAGCCCCATGAGCAGAGTGAAAACGGGGAGGTCTGAGGGTGTTTTGGGGCATAGATGTCACTGGAGACAGCCAGAAGAAAAACTGTGGGGTGGGCTACTTTGTAACCCTTTCATCTTTTTGGAGAGTTTCTTCTGCTTTTTGGTGATGTGTGCAGGTGCTGTCACTGCCAGGGGTTGTGTGCCTTGCCTAGCTGGGGTGTTCCTGGAGGAGAAACCTCCACCTGTGATGAGTGAATGGACATTGGAGGGGTTTGCATGCTTGCAAGAGAACTGCACGATGCCCAGGGCCTGGTGAGCAGGGGGGGTTTGAAGTGAGGCTGAAAAACCCTTTTACATGAGCAGGAGATGTTTGGTAGAGAGGATGGAGTTATGACCTGTCTGTGGTTGATGCATGGGATCCCAGCCATGAGTTGTGCAAGTGATGAGGCCGTTGAGGAGTCCTTGGAGTCTTTCTCCCTTGCTAAAAAAGTGGAAAAACCTTGAACCTCAATTTGGTATCTGCCAGTTAGGAGAACACAGAGGCAGTCAGCCTGTCTTAGGGAGAACTTGTGAGTGGAGAGGGAGTCCTCTGGAGCATGGTAACACTGGCAAGATGAAACCATGGCAGCATGTGAAGAAGCCCTTGGTAGTTTTATCTGCTCACTGCGCAAGAAAGTGCTTCACCCAGGTTTGAAGGTTAGCACGTGAGCATGAGTGTGTCTCCATGCCCAGGTCCTGGCAGAGCTCACATCTTGCCTTCACCTCCAACTGTGTCTGTGTGGATGTGTCTCCTGACCAGGAAACCACCCACTCCTTAGTGCCTGCGTGGGGTGAGGTTCCCTTGGAACTCTGGCCACTGGATTGCTCTGCTGCTGCTGGAACTCCAGCCTGGTGACACCAAAGGAGTTGGGGATGGCTCTGGCCATTGCACTGAGGATGGAGGTGGCTCCCTGGAGGTGGGCAGTGCCCCCTTCACCAAGACACAGAGATCAAAGAGGCAAACCCAACCTCGCTTCTAATTGGCATCAAACCTCACACCTCAAATTAAGCTTGACCACTTCATAAGTGCTTGGCACTGGCGAGCACGCGTGGCACTGCACGTCGATGACAGCACCTGGGAGCTGCACTGGTAAGGCAGGCACTGCCCTCCTCTGCCCACCCACTGCCAGGGAGCCCTCTGGGATACTGGAAGGTTTGGGATGAGCTGCTGGACTTTTGGTCTGTACCCCACTGTAGGGTGGGGGCATCAAAAGGATGTGTGTGGCAAGGGTGGGGTTTTCCCTAGATGGATGCTGCTGTTCAGACCTTTCCAAAGGGGACCCTGAAGGCTGGTTCATGTTTGGGGCTGGACTGGCACCAAGACTCTGGGCTGGGTATTTTGGCATATTGCCTCCAGCATCAGCACAAGGGGGCTGTACCCACAGTGTTGGGCTTTGGGACCTATTTGAGGTTCCTGTCAAAGTCACACTCCTCCTCCTTGTTGCGTTACAAGGGATGGAAAAACCTGTAGGAAAGGCAGGATTATGTCTCCCTAATTACCAGGGGCCTCATTATCATTTCTACCCAGAGCTCTGGTAATGATTAAATATGTGGGAATTATCTGTATTATTTGTATTGCATTAGTATTTAGGAGGCTGGGACCCCTTCTGATGTGCCAACAGTGAGCAATAGTCCTTGCCCAGAGGAACGCTGTTGCTGGCACAGCCATTGCATGTCCTGGGCCAGAGAGACTGGAGATTGATCCCTGTGTGCCCAAGGCATGGCTACTGCAGCTCCACTCCTTGGCACTTAGATGGGTTTAAAGCATGGAATTGTATTTTTCTTACCTGTAACTTACACATGGCTTAGTCGGGGAGGAAGAAACAGAAAGATTCAGTGTGTTAAGACGACCTCCGAAATAATGATTTGTACAGAGGTTTAAAAGAGAGAGAAATTTCATGGGCACCTGGGTTGTCACAGCCCAGGAGCTGAGCTTTAGGTGCTACCTTTGGATGGTCTCACTTGGTTGTTGGAGGGCTACAATAAAGCAATCTCGTTAGGTAAATATAACGATGTTGCGATCCACCATCTGCTAAAGTGCTGCTGTGTGGCGCTGGCGGAGCGGTGGGAGCTGCCTGGCGGAGCGGTGGGAGCTGCCTGCCACCCCACCTCTCCTCTGTTCCCCCTTGCCAATGTCTCTTCTGGGTCTTGCATGCCCTAGGAGAAACAGAAGTGGTTGGTGTGGATGGAGAAAGGTTTTGGTTTTTTCTCGTGGCTTCCTCCCTTTTTAGCCAGCTGGGGGATGAGCTCTTGAGCCCTTGCAGTTGATGAGGACCAATTCCCACCAGAGCATGGTGAGACTCTTGGGATGGAGTTAGGGTCATTGGCAAGTCCCCTAAAAACTGGGTCACCACATTGCCAAGCCGTGGAGAGCCTGGCATGTGGAGATGCTGTGTTCCACAGGGATCCCTGAAGATGCCACCAGATCCCAGGGTCCCACAGCAGCATCTCTGCTCCTCTCAGAGGGGTGGGACAACCCTGTCCCGTTGGCAGCAGGGACCCCCCACCCCCTCCCTCCCCACACCTCCCCGGGCACAGGAAGCCCTTTTGCAATCGACAGCAGGAAGGATCGTGCTCAGTCGGCAAAATATGTGAGGAACTCTGCTTGTTTAAAGTGCCTTTGGGGTTTTGGGCCTTAAATAAACATCCTGGTTGGGGTTTGGGTTGGAGGTTTTCATCCTGGGAAAGGCAGGCGGGGGGAAGGGAGCTGTGCCTGTGCCCCTAGTCTGCGTGCACCTTCTGACAAGGTTATAAATTAGCTTCATTAGAGGAAGATCACTGCAAATAAATTGCTCTGCACCCTTTAGGGGCATGGCCAGTCTGTAATTTCATCTCTTCTTCCTGGGGACAAATGCCTAGAAACCCCCAAAGTGGAAATTACAGCATTTTGCCCTGCATTAGAACTGAGTGGTTTTACCCTCAAAAATGCAAGCCACCTCCGTGCACCCAGATGAAGCTCGGCTGGGGGCTTGCATCAAAAGCTGGGGGGCTGGAGGGGGTTTGCTGTAGGTTTCATACTGGTCCTCTGCCACTGCTCCCCCATGGTTTCCTTGGGAGACACCTGACCATGCTGGGCTTTAGAACTGTGGTGGAAGAGCATGGTTCAAACCAAGGGACCCGTGTGCTGGCAATAGGGATCTGCGGTGGGTGACCTTTAGCAGAGCATTAAACATTTATTAAACCTGTTAGAATTAGTGTCAGGTTTTATTTGTTTGTTTTATTTAAAAAGAGAGGAGAGGGAAAAAGACATCCAAGAGAGGTGATCGTGACCTGAGAGTCCTGTGAGCTGATCAGCCTGGTGTGGTACAACCCCAGCCCTCCATGTGGAAGCTCCTGAAGCAAAAACCTGGCTCCAGGATGGATCCGGCATCCTCCCATGCCCTTCCCATGGCTCCTTGCTGGATCGCGCTGCAGGGCAGAGCAGGCAACCCGGCATCCAATCCCATCTGCATCCAGAACCCCTCAAATACTTCTTGTTTAGACGCGTTCATTTTTTTCCCCCCACCTGCCCAAGGGTTTATTCCTTTACGGAGGGCTGGGTGGGAGAGAAGGAAACCAACCCCACATCTCTCCCGCATCCTCTTCCCACAGCCCCCTGCCGGCTTTCGCCGCGCCGCCCCTCCAAGGATTACGGCTGTCTCTTGAAAACCTCTTTGTTTCCCCATGTTTGCTGTTGTAATTTATGTACGATGCCGCCGCTTGTTGAAAAACAAGGTCTTTATCTCCGTGGGAAACACACCTGCAGAAATCCAGCCCTGTCGCTGCCTGTGCGCCAGGCGCTCCAGCAGAAAAGCCAGCTCCAGCCTTGCTGCAGTGATGCAAAAGTTTCCTCCACTCGAGCTGCCGGCGAGGCCGATGCTTGCCTCCCCTCCACGCCTTGTAGCGCACAAATCCTCTCTCAGCTTTAAAACGCTCCCTGATAGCCGGCTGCTTGGGTTGTGGCTTCCTCACCGATGCATTTTCCTCCTCTTGGTTTCTTTCTTTCTGTCCTAGCAGCAGAGGTATTGTTGAATTTTATTTTTTTCCCCCCTGATTTCTGGCTGATCTATTTAATTTTTTTCCCTGCATGTAAGGTAGATCTTCCCATGCTCGCTCACCTTCCGCTGTGCTGTGGACCTGGTGCGGTGGTGCTGATGGATGGAGCGGAGAGCACCGTTCCCGCGGGGCCAAGGGTGCCTGTGGGTGGCTGCCTGGCAGCCGTGCTCCTGGAGAGGGCTATTTTTAACAGCTGGGACTGTGCTGGGTTGCCATCGATGCGCTGGAGCACGTAGGCATCCTTTAGTATTTTAAACCTGATAATTAAAAATAACGCAGAGTTCTTCCTCTGCTGGGGGGTAGCTGCTGCTGAGGATGCTTCACAGTGCCAGCTTTCCTGTGATGCAGGGCTCTGGTCCCTGGACCAGCAGGTGGCCTTTGCTGTGTGGCATGTGCCCAGCTCCACCACCTTGCTGACCCCACTGGGGCAGGGAAGCCGATGCCCGTTGGCAGCTGAAGGTGCAGGACCAGAAGAGCAGGAAGGGAAATAGCTCCCTTCAGGGCCGCGGGCGAGGAGAGCAGTGGGAGGGTGACTGTCCCTGCCAGTGCTGGCTGACGGCTGGTTGTCCCCATTTGCCCCCTTCCTGCAGCTCCACTCCCCCCAAAAGCAAAATGGCAGCAGCTGGGGTGAACATTGGCATTGCCTAGGTGGGAGGCAGGATGCAATGCTGGGATTTCCCTCCTTTTCCTCCCTATAACTCTTTGCCTGCAGTCGAATCACAGCGGGGTGCAGGGCTGGATTTACACCCCTTCTGTGTGCTCCCTGGCTAAAGCCATTAGTGATGGCTGCGGGAAACCTTCAGACAAACGCTGTTCCTCTTAACCCCGTGTCCTGTGGGTGTGCCAAGGGTTCACAGAATCACAGTGGGCACAGAGTTCTTCTGCTCTTCCCCCCCCCCCCCCCCCCTTTCTCACACCACCCCTCTTATCCNNNNCCCCCTATTTCTTCACTAACCTGCTTTTCACCAGCGATGCTATGAAAGGCATTTAAGCCCAGAACCTTCCTTCTTGGTATTGATTTTCCTTTCTGCTTCAGTCTCTCTGGCTTGCCCTTGGTGTTTTGAGTAGCTGGAAGGATGATGAGGAGAGCCGGAGTGCCTCTCTGGTGGGGCTTTGTGTCCCCAGCACAAGGTGATGGGCAGGGGCCTGAGGGAGGTATTTATGGGGCTGGGGCAGAACCCCTCCTTGGAGGTGCTGGTATCCCAGGAGTTGTGGTTTTGGGCTGCAAGAACAGTTGCTTGAAGATGCTGGAGAGATGTGGAATCATGGCCAGTGCCTGCAAAAACCTCTTGTAGGGTAACCAGGGCCATTTCCCCTCCTGGTTTGAGATCATCAGCCTTGGGGAAAGGTTAAAGTGCTTCCACCTACCTTGGGGAAAAAACATCATTTTGCTTTTGGGCTCCACCCAGGTTAGCAGCTTGGGGAGGATGGGACAGGGTGGCAGAGTGGCTGAAATAAATCCTCCTTTTAAATACTGCCTTGCCCTGTGGCCGTGTGTGGCATGAAGTGCTGTGCTGAGAGCTTGCTTGGTCTGCCAGTCTTGGCATCCATGCTGCTGAGTGGTGGGTGCCCCTTCCCTGATTGCTTGCCACCCATTAAAGGGGAGCTGATCAATAATTAATTGAGTCTCTCGGGCTCTGTGGGTCACAGTCTGATGTGGGTGAGTGCGCTGCTTCCCATCCTGGCTGAAGCAGGAGGTTATGTGGGAGGCTGTTGGGGTGGTTTGGTGTTTGACATTTCTCTTTTTTATTAGCTGTTTCTACAAGTGCTGTGGTGAGGGAGGCTGTGTGGGTCTCAGTGGGGCATGGGGTATGGGTCTGTGCATGGTGGCATCCTGAAGTGGGGTGATGGAGAGCCTGGACTGCTTGCTGGTGGTGCAGCCACTTGTTTGCCATCTCATGGATGGAGACATCAGAAGGTTTCCTGTTTTCAGCCTCGCAGTACATGTGTGAAAAGTAAGCCGTGAGTCTAAAAAATACTCTGTGTGCCCTCTGCTTTCCCTGTGACAAGCTGTCCTCCCTCTGCACAGTCTCCAAAATCTAGTTGTTGAGGGGCTGACCCCTAGCTCTGGTATCACCTCTCCTGGAGGCATCACCATCCTGGAGCAGCGTTCAGCCATGTCCCCCACACAAACCACAACATCCTTGTGTTTATTTTCTGCTCTTTATGGGGCACCTAAGCCAGGCTTTTGCATTCCCCAGAGATGAGGAACCAGGCTGCATTACAACCACCTTAGCACCCTCCAAACTCGCCCCAGGCACCCCAAGAGGCGATGGGTGGCTGGTCGCTGGGTGCTCATTTCCCAGCCCTCGCACCTAAAACAGGCTCCAAATGTGGGACGCCGCTTCTCTCGGCGCTTCATCGGGCGCCAGAGCTGCCGATGAAGGGAAATGTGCCACGAGGCAGGTTTGCTTTGCAGGATTAAAAGCAAATAAATATTTATGTGCTATGCAAAGCAGCCCCGACGAGATGTGCGTATCATTGGGAATTTGCAGCGGTTTCGGTTTGGGCCCAAGATGAAGGAGTGTGCGTGGCAGTGCGGCGCGGGGGTTTGAAGGGATCTTTTCTCTCTTGCTGCACAAAAAAAAATGCAGAGGGGAAACCAAGGAATTAATTTTTATTTTTTTTTTTTGCTACTTGGGCTGCTCTGGTCTTGGGTTTCACCATCTCCCTGCATCCTCACGTCTTTAACTGCAGGGATGGAGAGGAGCCAGGGAGAGAGGGCAGTGCAGGCAGCATTTCGTATGCAAATAGAATGCTGGCCCTGTTCCTAACGTTTGCTGTGTTTACACGTAAATGCAAACAACTGTTGACTTAGTTTCAACAGATAATGTGTTTCATAACACAATGGAAATGAGAATTAAGCTGGAATTTAGCAGGGGGGAACATGTGTTCCTGCAAGACCTCAGGCTCCGACTGCCCCGTGCCTGTATGGTGTGTCGTGGTCATGGTGGTGCCGGGGCTGTGAGGGTTCAGGGCTGGGGACTGGCGTACTTGGGGTTATCTCTTCTTGCTGGTGTTGAGGGACATGGCAACTGACTGATTTCCCTTGCTAAACCACCTCGAAATGGTGGCAGGGTGGCTATGGGATCTGTGAGTTGAACCAGCCCATTGGTGGGACTCAGGAGGTGGCTGGTGTCTAACTGAGGTTCTGGGGACCAGGGCTGATTCCAGGCAAGTGTTCTTCTGGCAAGAAGGGACTCGTGTGCTTTGGGGGTGTCCAAAGCACCAGAGGAAGTGGAATACTGTCCCAGGCTACCATGCTGGAGCCTGAGCGCTGGCGTGTCCCTGGAGGGAGGAGGTGGCAGTGGCAGGATCGCCTTGTCCTGGAATGACTCCGAGCAGAAGCATGTGGGAGAGGCCCCGGCTGTGTTTTAGGGCTGGATCCTGGCCAACCTGGGGCAGTTCCCGCAGGGCTCCCTGGGGCTGACGCTGACCTGGGCAACCCTTGAGTCATGGCTCTGATCGCTGGCTATCAGCCACTCTTGCCTGCCACCTTTCCCACCCCAAATCCTGCTGGCGAAGCAGGACCCCAGCACCACTGGGCAACCCCCCGGGGTGTTGCTTTGCCCTACCCAAGTCAAGGCACCAATGTACACGGGCAGCTTTCTGCAGCCCGTGGAGGCATTGCCAAGGACTTGGCATTTGGGGACCCACGGGTGTATAATCGTCATCTGTGGGTGTGGGTTTGTCCTCATTTGTCTGTCTGCCTGTCCCTTGCTGGCAGCTACCCAGCGTGGCAGGGCTGTGGCATGACTCACAGTGCTCAGGTGTTAAAAAGCCCAAGCCCCTGTGAACATGGCAGGGGGAAATCTTGTGATGTGCAACACGAGCTCTGCTAGACACCAGCAGATCTTCCCCCAAGAACTGTAGGGACAGGCATGCCATTGGAGACACCTTGGCTGGAGGTACAGGCTCTGCCAGCTACTAGGGCTCCCCCTTTCCTCCCTGACTCTGCAGATGCTGCTCCCAGAATTCAGGAGCAGTGCAGCAGGAGGCAGCCTTACAGCCCCAACCATGATGCCAGGGCCCAGAGAAGCCAGAGCCATTCTGATCCAGACCCAGTGGCTCCAGGCATGTTGTCTCACCATGGAGGGTGATGATGGGGTGGGTGGGGGCCGACCAGAACCTGGGGCTGTTTGTGTCTGGCAGCTGGCAGTGATGCCGAGCCCTGATAGTGGCGAGGTAATGGCAGGGTTTGCATGAGAAAGAGCAGGGTTTGGAGCTGGTGCCACAGCCAGAAGCTGCCTGGGAAGGAAATGGGGATTCTGGACAATATGGACAGCTGCTAGTCACCACCTTCTTCTTCCTGGCTCCTTCACAGGTCATACCAGGGTGGGTACAGGCTTACCTTTATCAAAGGCTCCTCCATTGCTGGTGGTGAAACACCTGCCCACGCGGGATGGCTGATTCTGGGCACCCTGCACAGGCAAGTGACTCACCACCAGCAATGGTGGATCTGTGGTGAAGCTGAGGTGACAAGGTGCAGCCAGCACCAGCTCTCAGCACGTGTGCTCCCTGCAGACAGCAAGCACCAGGGCAGCCTGGGATCTGCTCTTGCCCTTCCCCACTCATCCCACAAAATAAAATCATAGAGAAGGGAGCAGGCAGGAGCGGGGAGCCCGGAGCACAAGATACTGCTGCCTCTGAGCCTCCTTTCATCCCTTTAGAAAGCCATTTTATTTCTTTATTGAGCTTATTTATGTGGCAGAGAGCCAGGCCTGGGATTAGCAAATAGCCCATGCTGTAACACAGGGAATACTCGATACTGAGACACCAGTAACCAGAGAGAAATATTAGAGATAAAATTAAACCATAATGAGATTAGGTAGCGGCTCTCTATCAGAGACCTCCTTACGCAGAGGTAATTACCTGGGCAGAGCAGAGAGCAGGTGATGAACAGTGGTGTGGCCATGAGCTGGGGTTGGCTGGGGGGTAGGGGCAGAAGATGGGATCACTCCAACCCTGGAGTCATCCCAACCCCCCTACCTGGAGGCTTTGTGCCATCAACAGTGGCTTTGCAAATGAAAAAAAAGCATTGGAGTTGAGTGTTGAGGAGCAAGAGAAGGTGCCCACTGGCATCTGCTCCCACAGTGAGGACTGGGGTTGGACCCCCCTCTGCTGAACCCATGGAAACTTGTTACACCCCCACCCCACACCCCGCACTCTGGGTGCTGTGTCTATTTGCAGTTTGGGGATTTTTGGGGTAGTTAATGCCGAATAACTATTATCATCATCATCATCATCAACTGGAGCAGCTCCCAGTTGGATGGACACAAGGTGGGCACAGAAATGGATGACAACCATGATGGGACATGGGGCAGCATTTGGAGAAAGCAAACCTTGTGTTGGGACGAGGCCTTGAGTGACCTGTACTAGTGGGAGGTGTCCTTGCCTATGGCTGGGGGGATGGGACTAGATGATGTTTGAGGTCCCTTCCAACCTTACCATTCTATGTGGGACCAGTGCTGCAGCATCTGTGGGCATGGTGCATGTGGGGGGTTTCTGTTAATTTAGAGGGGGGAAAAAATAATGGGGACACACACACAAAAAGGTAAAAGCCCATGTGCCTCTGTAATCTAAAATTCAAGTTAGGCTTTCAGTGACTGCTTGGAAAACAACAGGCTTTTTATGTTGGCTCTTGGGGTAGGAGGAGAGCAGGCTAGAATAAAGATTTACAGTGTTTGGGAGATTAAAGGCCCTTGGTACATTGTTCAAATACCACGAGATTAGTTTCCAAGGAGACGGATACCAGTTGCCATAGGCACCGGGGGGCCAGGAATTAGGATTGCGATTTTTTATCCTGATCACGCAACCAGTAGCTGAACGCTGCTAAAACTCGGGCTTTAAATAACCCGAGTGTTAGTTTACGCCCCGCTGAACCGGGCCCTGGCACTCCACCTCCCTTCCTTCCCCTGTCCCGCTGCCCGTTTGACTCCGCAGTGTTGCACCCAGGTATTGACAGAGGGGGGCTGAGCACGCAGGTCAGTGCAACCTCAGGACCTGCCTCGTCTGTTATCCTGTGGCTTCCAGGCTTGTTTCGTCTCATTTTCCCTCTAGACAAGGGCTGGTGGCATCTTCCTGCGGCAGCCTGGACGCTCTGCTCCCCGCCGGCAGTTGCTGTGGTGCAGGGGATGTGCTGAGGGGCAGAATTAGTCGCCTGCTAATTTTGGCTTCCCTCAGTCACCCGATTCTGGGAAGTGCAACCCGAAGCCTGGCGCGTGGGACGCCGGATCCCTGCCCTCGCTGCCTGCCTCTCCTTCTAGGAACCAAAGAGCAGTGGGGTTTGTCCGGGCTCTGTAGGAAGGGCTGCTAAGCTCCCTGCCGTGGGCTGGCTTTTGGGGCCGGACATCCCCCTGGGGTGGGAGGCTTAACTGCAGCAAGCTACACAAGCGTCCAAGTCGCCATGGCTGGATGCTGTCTGGTACCGCGAATCTACCCTCAGCCACCCGCGTGGGGCTGCGGGTCCAGGATCCACCTCAACCGCTCTCAGCCGTGCGCGATGCTCACGGCATCCCCCCCCTGCAATGGTGGGAACGCTCCGATTAACACATCCTTCTCCCCGCCACACCTCTCCCTTGTTTTTCTCTTTTCTTTAATAAATGAAGAGGCAGTTGCTGGAAGGGAGAGCTCCTGTGCCTGCCTGGCCTGCGACTGCGGCGTGGAAACTTGTCTGGAGCTGAGAGCTGTGCGGGCAGAGATCCCCCCCAGCAGCCGCTGTGACATGAAAGTGTTTATCCTGGGGGAGATGAGACGCAGCTTCTGAAGGGCACTTGATCCTCATCTGTCTCTCTTTGCACTAGACAGAAGCCTGCTCTAATTTTGCTATATTGGATCTGTGTTTGCCTAGGCCAGGTTTAAGAAAACCAAAGCAGCAGCAGAACCAAACACCCTGCTTGGGGAGGGAAAACTGACTTCCTGTGGCAGGACACATTCCCTCCTGGTTTGCTCTTTGCTGCTTTTCTGAGTGGGACTAAACCTTCTCAGGAGCCAGGACAGGGGAGCTGAGGTGGTGATGCTGGTGAATGCTGTGGTGCCATGAGGAGCTTTTCCAGCTTCAGTAGCTGCCCTGGGTTTTGTTGGTGTCTGGTGGTGGGACCTCAGTGCTACCTGGCTGGAAAGGTTTGAGGGATAATAGAAGGTCTGGAGGACCCAGCAGGGTAAAGACTACTGGCAAACTTGGACCGAGTGGTTGAGTGTCCCAGACTGTAGCAGAGGCTACCCCCCAGGCTTTGCTGCTCTCAGACTTTTACAAAAAAACTGTTAGCTTGAAAAATAGGGAAAAAAAAATTATAATCTGTGGATGTGGGGAGAGACATGACAGTGGTTATGGGGCAGCAATCGGACTGGGTTATGGAGCTGGGGTGTCCCAGGCTGTGGTTATCTGCTGGCATCAGGGCTGACTACACAGCCTGCTAACGAAGCATTGTTAGTGAAGCAAGAAACCACCCTGGCACAAGCTGTTTGTCATCCATGCTTGCTTGGGGTGGAGAGGATGTGGCTTAGAGGGTTTGGAGGCTGGTGCTGAATTTAGCATAAGAGATGAGGGTTTAGCTGGGTGGCATGGGCAGGTTGAGGCCATCATGCCATCACAGGGCAGAAATCTCCATCAGTGCGGTAAAAGCCCAGGACTGGTTATTCAGCAAGCGTGGTACCCATGTGCCAGAGGTGGCTTCGGCCACAGCCACTGGCTCCACTGATCCTGGTGTTTGCTTAAATGATTAGAAGAAAACCACAAGGTGAAATTCAAGCCTTGCTCCCTACCCCTGGCTTTCTCCCCGCTGCGGTTTGTGTGGTTTCCAGGGCTTTTTGCTCAAGGAGCTCCAACGCAGTGGGCACCTTGCTGCGAAGAGCCACTCGCCGAGAGGGACCTCAGCAGGCCCCGAGATGTGGTGTGGCAGAGAAGTACCTTCTGAGTCAGTGTCTTTCTCCATCAGTGAGAGAACCCTTAGAATGGGTCTTGCCCCAGAGCAATGCCCCTGGCAGGGACACTGGGGGCAGGCCCCTCGCTTGGAGGGGAGGTGCTGTCCCAACACTAGCAGAGGGCATTATTTGTCCCTCTAACTCCTGTCAGGATGGCTGCTGATGGATTTTAAAGCACATTTAATGACAGCCAGGGCTAATTGCTTAAATGTCCTCCAGGGTTGGTGTAATTTTTTTTAATCCCCTTTAAATATGCCCTCCTGGAGTAAAAGGCAATTACAAATACAATCACTGTCTCATTTCATGCAGGTCATCATTACATCCATGAGCTGGGTGCCGCGTTGCATCCCTTCTCACCACATGGGCTACAGGTGCTGGGCCTGCTCCCTCAGTCCCAGTGGGAATGGGGCTGGGCGAATGTGGCAGCTGATGATGTCCTGTGGCTCACTGAGTGTTTTGGGTGGCCAAGAAGCCCAAATGCCACCTTCAAAAGTCCTTTTGGTGCTTGGTAGCCTAATTGGTCCCCACTTGGCAGTGCCTTCCCTTGCTTTAGTGTATTCCAGGATGTCCCCTCCACAGGAGGGGGAAATGGCTGCAAAGTCCATCTCAAGACCTACCTCATATATATATAAAAAACATGTAAGTATTTATATTTAATATATACTTATATACATATATATATGTATGTATGTATATATTGTGTTTTGTATTTTTTGCTGGAATTGGCTCACTTGAGCTTCCTGTGGTCTCCCCACCACCACTGAAGCAAGGGGTAGAATTTTCCTGGAAAAATAAAAAGCTGCTTCATTTCCAGCCCCTCTTGTGTGGAGCTGCAGGCAGGACTGGTGCAGTGGCCTGGTTTTTCAAATTATTTTTCCTTTTTTTTTTTTTTTTTTTTTTTTTTTGTTTGTTTTGTTCCTTTTTACTTTCAATGTGCTAAGTCATAGAATCAATAGAATCAACCAGGTTGGAAGAGACCTCCAAGCTCATCCAGTCCAACCTATCACCCAGCCCTATTCAGTCAACTAGACCATGGCACTAAGTGTCTCATCCAGGTTTTTTTTTTAACACCTCCAGGGATGGCAACTCCACCACNGTAGACAGCAGTGAGGTCACCCCTGAGCCTCCTCTTCTCCAGGCTAAACAACCCCAGCTCCCTCAGCCTCTCCTTATAGAGCCAAAAACTCCTGAAGGGTCAAAGCTTGAAGGGTCAAAGCTCTTGGTAATTTCAATTCCTGTTTGGCTCCCTGGACTGGGAGGCAGCCCAGGCAGTTGCAGGCTTTATAAACATTCTGGGGGGGGGGGATTTCCGTGGGGATGCTGCAACATCTGCAGGGCAAGTGGGCAGCACTGGGAGCATCTCTCGGGGCTGTCCATGCTTCTCCCCTGCTTTTCACCTCTGCCTTGCTGCCAGCAGACCCCAACACATTCTGTGGTGCCAGTGATCTTTCCTTGGTGCTGTGGCAGAGTGGGTGCCCTCCAGCTTGTCGCCCTTGGGTGCAGCTGATGATTTAAGAGCTGAACTTGAGGATGTGGCTGTTGTACCCACCCCAGTGCTTGTGGGTTTGGGTCAGGGCATTGGCTGTCAGATGGATTGTCCTGCAATGGTTTTGAGCTGTCTGGTGTCCTCATTTAAAGAGCTGCTTCATGTGGTGAAAATGGCCAGGGTTACATTTCTGAGATACAGTACAGCTGCTGGAGGAAAAGCAACCACTCACTTTGGTTTAAAACCAGTATTGACAGAAAGCAATATAAGGAACAGCAGATGCAGGATGCCCTTGGTCCCTCCTGGGAGTTTGGTTGTTCCCATCTCACAGCATCTCCTGCTCTGCACTGCATTTGGCCTTGGGTGATTCCCAAGAAAGGGTTTATTGCCCTGGTGTTTTGGTTTTTTGTTGTTGTTTTTTTGTTTCCAATGGTGAGGGTGGCCTGAGGAAACAGTGGGCATGGGGAGAGGCTTCATCAGGTTCAGCCCAGGTTTGCCAGTCCCAAGTGAGCACATGGCTCCCTTTGGGAAACTGGACTGTGGGGTCTGTGCTAAAGGAGGTTTTTGTACATGGCAGTGTGAAGGTGGTGGGAGGGCAGCAGTGGAGTGTCTTCAAACTCTGCCATGGCTGTGAGATAGCACCAGCTTGGCTTAATAAATAAGACAGAATATAGAATTGTCAGGGCTGGAAGGGACCTCCAGGGTCATCCAGCTCCAACTCCCCTGCCATGGGCAAGGACACCTCACATTATATCAGGTTGCTCAGAACCACATCCAGCCTGGCCTTAAGAACTGATACTGATGCTTCTGATTCTGGTACAGGGCTGGAAATTGCTGTAAGGCTTGAACAGATGAGTGAGAAGGTGGTGAACAGAAGTCAACAGCAGGAGCTTACAGCATCTGTCTTTGCCATGAAGCGAGCCTGAGCCTGACAGGCGATGCCAGGGCTGCGCCGTGCGAGCTGCTGGCTCACGTCAAGTCCTCTCGGCTCCTCTTAATTGAACCTGTTTATAATTTAGGGGCTGTAATAATGCAGTTTTCTGCTTGGGAGTTTCCTTTGGGGGGCTGTTGTTGGCCTGTCAATGCCTTTTTTTCACTGTTCTGTTTGCTCTGAACTCTTTGGAAATGGTGACACAGGGCACGAAGCAGGAGGATGTTTATTTTGGGGGGGAGGGGGGAATGCTGTCCCACAGCAGCGGTTTTGGGGGTAGAGAGGGGATGTGCAGGGTTGAGGGGACAGCTGCTGCTGCTGCAGGGGTTCTGCAGCCTCCCCACGTGCCTGTTTTTCCCTTTGCTGCAGCACAGGTGATTCACGAATGAAACTCCCCCGGGGCCAAATTTATCATCTTCCTGAAGATTATAAAGAGAGATGAGGGAAGGAGGTGTGGTAAGGTTTGGGTCCTGTGGCAGCCTCATCCCCACACTGCTCATCCTATCCCCACAAGAGTCAGCTAGAGGGAGAAATAATTCAATAATCAAATTTAATAGCAACATTAAAAAAAAAAATTAAATTAATACATTATGAAGAAATAACCCAAATCTGCAGCTGTTTGCTTTGGCCCTGTGACAGCAGTGTGACAGTCCCTGAGTCACCCTGTGCCCTGGGGACAGGACTCAGCATGCAGAGGTGGGATGGGGCTGGAGCTGGGAGCTGAGCCCCTGTGGGAAATCAGCTCCTAGGTGGGTGCCCCGGGCTGGGATTTCCACAGGATGGGTGTGTGGAGCCCTGGGAAGAAGGCAGGATGCTCTGCACCCCTCCTACCCTCCTCACTCCCTGCTGCCACCCCCAAGTGCTCTAAGAGTGGTTAACCCCAGATTCCTGAGGGCTCCTTTGCCTTTGATTAGACAAACAACTGCAAACCTGAAGTCTTCATTTGGTTTGAATAAGCCTGGCACTTGCTGTGAAGTTTTATTCCTCCTTTTTATTCCCCCCTTTTCTGTCACTGCTCTTTGTGACCATAAATGATTAAAAGCTTTAGGACTTTTGTCCCCCAGCATCCCTTAAAGTCCTGTTGTATTACTTGGGTCATATTTTTATTATCTTTTTTTCCATCCCCCTTGTTGAATACTTCTCCCTTTTCTTTATTAAACAACCAGCCAGGTGAAAGGGATCCTTTCAGTGTTGGTCTCCTGCAGAGCAGTGAGCAGGGAGGGAGGAGGTGCAGGGACTCAGCCCCACTTCCCACTGATGTTATCCTGGGTTTTTCCTCTGGATCCTGCTCTGTGGATGGATCCTGTTCTTGGCTTTGGTTTTTGCAGCTGAGGGAAGAGCATCACTTCTTGTAGGAGGCCACAGCCAAGCAGGTTGGTGCAGCTTAAGCTCACTGGAGGGTCCCCACCAAGGCAGGGACCAGCTCTCCAAACCACTGCCAAGAGCATCTAGGTTGTAGCAGGAGCATTAAAGGATAATTAGGGCACTTAAAAATACATGTGGGCATCAAAACAAGGCTGTTTGCCAAGCAAATGTTTTCAGGGGAGTTAAAAAGTTGATGGTCCCTAGACCAAGTCCTTTCCCAGTGGCAGTCCCCAGGCAATAGCTGGTCCCCAGCCTGGCATTGTGGCTGCCCAGTGTTCTGTGAGCTGGGGCTGTGGTTTGGGGCTGGTATCAGCACTGCTATGGCCTTGCTGCTCCCTGCCAGCTGCAGCAAGGCACTGGGGTTAGCACAGCATCAATTTAAAGAGGATCTTGAGTGTCCTGCACCCACAGGGCTCTACAGAGGAGCTGCCACATGGAATGGAACCATCCTTGCATGCACAAGCTGCAGGGCTGGAGCAGGGTGGAGCATTTGATGGCACTGCTGCCACCCTTCACAACAGTAGAGCTACCAGGTGCCTGGCAGAGCCCTGTCCCCAGTGTGGGGACATCCAGGGGGCTGTGCTGCAGGGTGGTAGTGCTCAGGCTGCCAGGACCACTTGCTTGTTTTCCTGCTCCATTTTCCAATCTGGTGCCTAGTTTTGGGGGATTTTCCCCTAAGATGGTCCAGACAGAGAGGAGTTGTGGCAGATTCATTAAGAAGTGTCAGCTGGCTGTAAGATGGTTTTGCTGGACAGCAGAAGAGCTGTCACAGCCTTGGCTATGACTCTACCATCTGAAAGTGCTGGTGGTGCCTTATCACTGCCTGCTCTCACCAGCTGGTGACACGGGGGGAAGCCAGCCTGGAGGTCACCAGAGCAAGCTCTGGGATTCAGTTACTATGGTTTAATGGGGAGTCATCTCCACCCTCGTTAGCTTGGTGCATGTCCACATGACAGCAAGGGGTGGCAGGGCAAAGCATCAGCCCTGTGCACACTCAGGCACCTTGCAGAGATGCTGGCAGGCTGTGACTTGTTATTCCGGAACAAAATCCACCATTTCCCCAACTGCCTGGGGCAGCACAGCCCCACTTGGCATGCCCACTCCTGCTGCCTGGACACGGGTGCAGAGTAGGGTAGGAAGGTGCATTTGGGGTTTTGCTGTCAACTTCCAACCCTTCGGTCCAGCAGGGCTGAGCTGCAGATAGTTAGGTGCAGACAGCTTCATTCATATTCTCAGCTCCTGCCCGTCTTGCCTTGTTAGAAATTCTCTGGCCTCTTTTTTTATCTGCCTGCAGCCTCGAGCACATGATTTACCATCCAGTTGGAGTGGCTCCCCAGCCTTGCCGGCTAATTTGCCACCTTTTATTTGCAGGATTAAAGGCAGGCTGTGCAACGCTGCCCTGCGGATGGAGAGCTGATGGCTGGGAAGGGACTGCAGTGGGTACTGGAGGTGTTGTCTCGTGGATGTGGGTGCCCCAATGTGGCAGTGGGCATTGATGTATGCAGGGCAAGTCCCTGCTTCTGTTTCCCCTGCAGCATTGGCACTGCCATGGGGTAGAGTGAGATGTGGACACTGGGATGCAGAGACCTGGTGCTGTTGCTGTGTGTGTGGCCAGGCCTTGACCTTTTTTCCCCTTTTTCTCCCCATTGTGCAGTGAGGAAGGGAGCTGCTGGGGCTGAGCCCTTTCTCAGGTGCAGGATGCCTGTGCACTGCCCAGTCCTAGTCATAGAATCAGTCAGGGTTGGAAGGGACCACAAGGATCATCCAGTTCCAACCCCCCTGCTATGGGCAGGGACACCTCACACTAGATCAGGCTGTCCAGAACCTCATCCAGCCTGACTTTAAACACCTCCAGGGATGAGGCTTCCACCACCTCCCTGGGCAACCCCTTCCAGAGTCTCACCACCCTCATGGTGAAGAACTTCTTCCTAACATCCAGTCTGAATCTACCCATTTCTAGCTTATGCTCTATTCTATCCAGTCCTATCACTACCTGACAGGCTAAAATGTTCCTCCCCATCTTTCTTGTAGACCCCCTTAGTCCCACTGGCACAGTCTCCCAGGAGTTGAGGGGTGGGGTAACTTGGTGACAGAGCCTCACACTGTGAGCTACCTCTCTCCTCTGAGGTGAAGGCAGAGCACCTCATGGCTTTGCCTGTTTCAGGGACACCTTTGGATGCCAAGGATATAGGGAGGGAGGCACAGGGAGAACCAGTATAGTGTCCTTGTGGGGATGTATGTGTTACCCTGTCCTCTCTGCTGGCCTTAGAACTTGGGCACACTGCTGCATCCTCTGGCTCAACACAGCCCCAGTCTGTCCATCTGGAGTGCAACTATGCAGTCAGTCTGGTGTGCCCCACGTGGTGATGGCATCTCCTCAGGGGCGAGTCCTGAGGGCAGAGGTGACCTGACTGCTATGGGGAGACACAACATAGAATCCTAGAACTGTTTCCAGGGTTTGGGTATGGCTCAGCAGCTGTAATTCCCAGCAGTTGTCTGTCTTTAGCAGAAGAGGTGTGGGGACGTGGGGCTCAAGCTTGCTCCGTGCCTCAGTTTCCCCATTGTATCCATGTCAGTGTTGCACCATAACCCACAGCATGTGCTGATGGGGGGGGGGGGGGGGGGGGG
>VWZE01004288.1:159427-178017 GCA_013396675.1 Eubucco bourcierii
GGTGCTGCACTGGTGATGCTCAGCAGCAGCTCTCCTTCAGTAACAGTGATGCATCTCAATTTCTTTTCTGTTTTCAGGTGAATATGGCCCTGGCAGGGAAGCCTTTAGACGTGACTCTCAGCACCTCCAGAGCTGACCAGTGGAATATGGTTTTTCCCCAGAAAGACGAAATCATCACCAGCTTAGTGTCTGCCTTAGACTCCATGGTAAGAGGCCAGTGGCATCCCTGTCCCACTCTCTCCTTTCTAATCCCTTGCACAGGGCTGGCTGGCAGCAGGGCTGGAGACAAGAGGGCTGTCAAGCTCATCCAAGTCCCCTCTGCTGCTGGAAAGCTCAGGGAGGTGCCAGAACCGGGAACTAAAAATCCTCTCCAGCCTTGACAGCCGTAAGGATCATAAAGTCAGCCCAAGTTAATCTCAGATGTGTATTGTTTTCCCATTAATATTTATGTTGATATCAACTGAATGTAGGTTGGTTGGCTTTGGTTTGTTGTTTTTTTGGGTTTTTTTTTTTTTTTTTTTATTCCTTGATGTTTTACCAATGTTACCCTCAGCTTTTACACAACAGGAGAACAATGGCTTTTATCTCTGAGAACAAAGAAAATAACTTTCATATCTTTTGACGTAGAATTCCCAGTGGAAACCTTGCCTAAGTCAGCCCTGCTTACATAAACAAGATAACTGTCTGGATTAAGGCTCGTGGACCAGAGCTAATCTTATTTTTAACTGTGAATGTGATCGAGAAGGGAAAGTGAGTGTGTAGGAACAGATACCTCGTGCAATGCATCATGCTAAATGGCCCTCCCTGTTTAAAGCCAAGCCTTAGTTAATATGTTTGTCTTGGATGCATCTTCTATCTGCAGGTAGGGTTGTTTTTTTTTAACTGACAGTCATTTCCTTCCCTTTGACCATCAGCACCCTGCTGAGGAGCAGGTTCCCCAGAGCTGCTGCACCCCAGACGGCTTTGAAGCGCTGTGCACATGCCACCCTGTGCAGCAAATCGTGTTACTGTAGTTTGGCCTCTTAATGAATATACATTGCTCTGCAGTCCTCCTGATGTGCTGACACCAGGGCCAGGGGGCCAGGCTGCCCCTGGAATTCAGCTTTTATCCCAGTGCTTCACCACTGCCAGGCTCTGCACTCGCTGAAGCCTGCCTGCCTGCCTTGCGAAGATCATAAATAAACCATGGGGCCACCTGCACGTCGCTGAGTGGGCTTAGGGTTTGGATTTAGGCTGCCTCCAAATCTTGCATCCCCTAGATTTTGTATTTATTATTTTGAGAATTGGGCTTTTCAAGCCAAGCACTTCCATTTGCTGCTGGGTTTTCTTAGAAATTGCAGAATTACAGAATTAACCAGGTTGGAAAAGATCTCTAAGATCATTGAGTCCGACCTGTTGCCTAACCCTTCAAATTAACTGACCCATGGCACTAAGTGCCTCATCCAGCCTCCTCTTAAACACCTCCAGGAATGGGGACTCCACTGCCTCCCCAGGCAGCCCATTCCAGTGGCTAATCAGGAATACCTGGTTGAGGGATGTGATTCAATACCTCCTTCTTGCAGAAGGTCAGCAGGAGGTACCCAATATAGAGACTGGTTTAAACCCACATGAATCAAGCCTGGTGTATCTGTGCAGGGAGCTGAAGGTAGCTCAGGGCAGTTGGGCCATGGGCAGCTGCTGTGTTCTGTGGCTACCAGCATCCTCCAGCCCCTCCAAGCTGTCATGGTGATGTGTCTGACAGGGGCTGTCAGTGGGGAAGTTACTCCTGCTTCAGCCAATTTATATCATGGCCTGGGAACAGACTTGAGAGGTGGGCAGACAGGAACCTAATGAAATTCAACAAGGGTAAGAATAACCCCATACTGCAGTGCAGGGTAGGGGTTGACCTGCTGGAAAGCAGTTCCAGAGAAGGATCTTGGAGTCCTGGTGGACAGTAAGATGTCCACAAGAGAGAGCAATGTACTTTTGTGGCCAAGAGGGTCAATGGTATCGTCAGGTGCATTAAGAGTGTGAGGGAGGTTCTCCTCCCCTTCTACTCTGTCCTAGTGAGGTCTCATCTGGAGTATTGTGTCTGGTTCTGGGCTCCCCAGTTCAAGAGGGACAGAGAACTACTGGAGAGAGTCCAGTGGAGGACTATGAGGATGATTTAGGGAATAGACCATCTGACTTACAAGGAGAGGCTGAGAGAACTGGGACTATTCAGCCTGGAGAAGAGAAGGCTAAGAGGGGATCTGATCAGTGTTTACAAATACCTTAAAGGTGGGTTTCAAGAAAAAGGGGTCAGTCTTTTTTCAGTGGTGCTCTGTGATGGGACAAGAAGCAACAGGTCCAAGCAGGAACACAGGAAGTTCCACTTCAACATCAGGAGAAGCTTCTTTGCTGTGAGAGTGCTGGAGCCCTGAAGCAGGCTGCCCAGAGAGGTTGTGGAGCCTCCTTCTCCAGAGGCTTTGACACGTTCCTGTGTGGCCTGCCCTAGGCGAGCCTAGATCAGAGTGGGTTAGAATTGATGATCTCTCAGAGTCCTTCCAACACCTATCACTCTGTGACAGCATCTTCAGAGCATCAGTGCTGTAACTATGGGAATCTGGCTCAGGCTGCCAGCTCTGTGCAGCTATTATCACATAAAAAATAATAGCAATAAAAGCACATATACATGTGTACGGTGTGGGGCAGGAAGTGCACATTACATAAACTGGATTAATGCAGGAAGTCTTTTCCATCTCTTTAATGTTTTGCATAACTGTACAAGAAGAATCATTTGACTAATCCAGACTTTGACCATATTAGTGTTCTGCAGCTGAAAGAAGATTCTCGTGCTCCTTATTGCATTAGAGCTGGTGGAAAAATACAAATTGTTGTGGGGTTTGGGTTATGTTGTGTGGGGTTTTATTTTTTTTTTTTTTTGTTTTGTTTTGGTTTGTTGTTGGTTTTTTTTTTTAAACAAGAATGCTTTCTTTTAAAGAAGTCCTAGGAAATGTTTGCTTTTAGGATAGCAAAAAGTGAAGTGAGATGATGGGTAAGTAGTTCTTGCTTACCAGCAAAGCAGAGCTTGGAAATGTTTCTGGAGATGTAAAATCACCAAAGTGTTTAGGGGTTATCATAAACCCCCACGAAGTTCTGACCCTAACCAACATATTGCTTTTGATGTGAATTAAAGAAAAAAACAAACCAAAAAACAAACAAACCAAAGCCATTGGGAAGTGGCAGGGCAGGTCTCACAGCCCCTCCTGACTTGCTGTCTCCACGCAGTGCTCGGCGCTCTCCAAGCTGAACGCGGAGGTGGCCTGCATCGCCGTCCACGAGGAGAGTGCCTTCGTGGTGGGCACTGAGAAGGGTCGAGTCTTCCTCAGCGCCCGCAAGGAGCTGCAGGCTGACTTCCAGAAGTTTTGCAGTGAGTATCCCCATTGGCTCAGTCTTCTCCTCTGCCAAGGCTTGGTGCTCCTGTCGTGCCAGCTGGGACTCGCGTTGCGCGTGGAGGAGTTGCGCGTTGCGGGTGCTGTGCTGCTCTCTGTGCGTGGGGTTGAGCAGTGGTGAGAGCGGTGGGGAAAGCAGGTGGGGACCACAGCTGGAACCTCTCCCCTCCCAGAAAGGGCACCATGCACCCCAGCTCTCTTTTCTGAAAGCATCCCTGGGGTGGCATGGGACTGGATGACTGCTCTGCTGTCGGCCTGTGCAGCGCTGCTGGTGTGCTGCAAGAGCTTTTGAAGACTTAGCAGAAATAGTTTGTCCTACTGATCTGCAGGGGCAGAGAGACTTCCTTGGGCCAAGGCATTTTCCTGGGCTTGGAGAAAAGGATGGATTTGAGAGCTGAGAGTGTTTGTTGTGGAATTGCTTATATTTTTGTGGGGCTATCAGGAGCTCTGGAAGCCTTGAGCAGGAGCTGTGGTCTGCCCAGTCTTAGGTCTGTCACTAGGTACTGCAGGGAAATCTGAGTGGTGACAGCTCTGCATGTGGTAAGGCTGGCACCCAGCCCTCTGTCCCACCTCTGTGCCTCTGCTGGCTCCCCAGAAACAGCCTGGGAGCTGAGGGGAAAGTGGGAACCATGATGTGAATGAGGACCTGTGTTTGTGGGATGGAATCATCCCTGAAGTGTCAACCCTGCCTTCCCTACTCAGTGCATGAGCTGGAGTGGGATCTGGCTTTGGTGGTGCCAAGGATACCAGACTGGGGAGGGCCCAGTGCTGGGTTTGCTTGCACATATTGCCCATGGAAAGAAAGCAGTCAGCTGTGTGTGCCCACACATGGTGTTGGTGGAAACCATTCTGGTGCTTAATCTGTTGAAGAGATTGCTTGGGGAGGGTTTGCTCTAGTGAAAACATCAGCACTGTGGTGCTGCCAGGGCTGACGTCCGCTAGGATTATTTGCTGCACGTGTGCAGGGTGAGTGGCTTTGCAGGAGCAGCAAACTGCCAGGGCTTGGCTCTGCCCCTCTGTCCTTGCCCACTGTGGGCAGCTGCCTTCCACCTCCATCAGCCACTCATGCCTGGGAGAGCTGTCATGAGTTGCCCTCTGCTGTGGTATGTGTGTTTTGCAGGAGAGGGGGTGTTTTGGGAGTGTTGCAGGACATGAGGTGTTTTGAGGGTGTTGCAGAACAGAAGGGGTTTTGGGGGTGTTGCAGGACAGGAGGGGTTTTGGAGTATTGCAGGACAGGACGTGTTTGGGGGTGTTGCAGGACAGGACGTGTTTGGGGGTGTTGTAGGACAGGAGGGGTTTTGGGGGTGTTGCAGGACAGGAGGTGGTTTGGGGTGTTGCAGGACAGGAGGTGGTTTGGAGTGTTGCAGGACAGGAGGGGTTTTGGGAACACTTCTGGCATTCCCAGGTGACTCTACCTTCCCTTCCCACCACTCATGAGAGACAGGGAGGTACCTGAGCACTGAGCAGCAGTGGGGTGGCTGATGGGAGGGAGCTCCCTCTCACATATTAAACTCCAACCGTGTCTCCCCGGAGCTCAGGATGTTGATGACCATCTGCAAATCTCACTTTTAGAAATACAAATAACACACACCCTGGTCAGTGACCTGCCACTGGGATGGGGCAAGGTGCCCCATGGCAGATCCTGGTTCTCTTCTCCTCTGGGTTTGTTTACACCTTTGCCAAAACAAAGTGGTCACGTCTGGTTGACAGCACAAAATCCTGGTGATGGGGCTCAGGCGAAGTGGCTGATGCTGGAGACAGGGTGAAACGTGATAACTCTGTCTTGAATTATAAATGGCCCAGGCTCAGCTCCACTCCATAAAGCTCTTACAACTGGCACGCAGTGGAAAGCATCCTTGGAAGTGCCTCTGATTTATGGTCTAGCTGCCCCCTTAGAGAGGATCTGAACTAATCTAAAGCAGACATCACTGGGAGATGTCAGAAGCCTCTCTTATCTCTCGGGGCGCACAGACCCCGCTCAAACGCCCTCCTTTATCTGAACCTCTGGCTCAGCCTTTCCTGGCACACAGAGGGACCTGACAGTGATCAGGATTAATGTCAGTGGCACAGAGTTAGCACCCAGCTGGGAGGGAGAGGCGGGCTGGGAGCGTGGGGGTGCAGATGCCTTTTGCTGTCTGGGTACAGCAACCCAAGAAAGTTCTCCAGGACTTGTTTCCCCAGGCGGTGCCAAGCAGGGGGAGCTGCCCAGGGGTTGCATGGTGTTGGGTGCCTGTCCCCTTCCTTGCAGTCCAGACAGCAACCGAGTCCTGGGCTGCAGCAAGAGCAGTGTGGGCAGCAGGCCAAGGGAGGGGATTCTGCCCCTTTGCTCTACTCTCCTCAGACCCCAACTGGAGTCCTGTGTGCAGTTCTGGAGCCCTCAGCACAGGAAGGACATGGAAGTGTTGGAGCGGGTCCAGAGGAGGCCACAAAGATGCTCAGAGGGCTGCAGCAGCTCTGCTATAAGGACAGGCTGGGAGAGTTTGGGCTCTGCAGCCTGGAGAAGAGAAGGCTTCGAGGGGACCTGATAGTAGCCTTCCAGTATCTGAAGGGGGCTACAGGAAGGCTGGGGAGGGACTATTGACAAGGTCTTGCAATGCCAGGACAAGGGGCAATGGGTTTGAACTGGCAGAGGGGAGATTGAAAGTGGATGTTAGGTGGAAGTTGTTTGCAGTGAGGGTGGTGAGACACTGGTACAGGTTGCCCAGGGAGGTTGTGGCTGGACCCTCCCTGGAGGTGTTCAAGGCCAGGTTGGAGGAGGCCTTGAGTGAGCTGTGCTAGTGGGAGGTGTCCCTGCCTATGGCAGGGGTTTGGAACTAGATGATCCTTGAGGTCCCTTCCAACCTTACCATTCTATGATTCCTTACATCTAGTTCTCTTGGTACCTTGGATGGCTCTTACCCCCATCCCAGTGATGTCCCAGCTGTAGGCTCCTTCCACAAGAACAATCCATGAGCAACTCGTTGAGCACCCAGGCAGCATCCAGGGCTGATCCCCGGCAGGAGCCTGTCGAGGATGATGAAGGAATTAGTCCTTTGCCACCGAAAATCCCTGGCGAATCGCTTTGGCTAGAACAGCAATAATGCACTTGTAGTGTTTAATTTTTTTTTTGTGCACTTAGAGATGCAAGGAAGTCGCTGCTGAAGATATGCTTTATTTGAGGTTTAATGGGGGAAATTAGCAGGAAATAGCTGGCATTACCCAGCTACGTGACGCTGAAGGGTAAAAAAGCCTCCGAGAAAGGCGGATTTTCTTCTCCTGAGAGATTGGAGGCTAAGCAGATTGAAACCAGAGAAAAGAAATGTGCTGCCCAATTAATCACAACAGTTCCAGTGCAGCTGAGTGGGTAAAACCAGGGAAGCATTGGAGGGGGGGGAGGACAGGCATACGATGGCCAACCCAGCTCCCTGCTGCACTGCTGACATCGCTAACCATGCTGACACCTTCCCCTGCACGTCAGGGACTGCTGGGGACCATGGCCCCATGAGAGATGAGGGGCTTGGGGGGGTTCAGTGGGAGAACAGGGGCACTTACATGCCCAGACAGAGGATTTTGCTGAGGAGGACAGGCATATGATAGCAAACCCAGCTCCCTGCTGCACTGCTGACATCACTGCCCATGCTGACACCTTCCCCTTCACATCAGGGACTGCTGGGGGCCATGGCCCCATGAGAGATGAGGGGCTTGGGAGGGTTCAGTGGGAGAACAGGGGCCCTTACATACCCAGCCAGAGCACTTTGCTGATGCCGTGGGGACAGTCAGTGACCTGACACCCATGGGACCCCATCTTGCCTGGGGTTTGATGGGCGAGGACATGATCAGCCTTGTCTGAAGTTGGTGTAAGCTGGCTTTGCAGCCACTCAGAAGCAAGTGCCATCACCTGTGAACCCTCCTCTCACCACAGCCTCTCCTGTTTCCTCCTTTGCCCCTCACAGGAGTCCAGCAGAGAAAGGAGCAGGACGCGGAGGCGCAGAAGAAGGCAAAGGAGTGCGGGCGAAGCGTGCTCAGGGTCTCCCCGGACCAGGGATCAGACGTGTACCTCCTCAGGAAGATGGTAGAGGAAGTGTTTGATGTGCTTTATAGTAAGAACCTTCACGCTTCCATTTGGGGATTTGGATTGCCCCTGGGGCTCGTTGAGCTGCCTCTTGCTGGATATGACTTTTGACCTCAGCCCAGCTCCCTGGTGAGGAGCAGGCACCTGGCAGGGTGGGATGTGCTCTTGTGTAGGGTTGGCATTGTGTTGAGATGGGATCTGGGTGCTGAGTCTTCACCTTACAGTGCCCCAAGCTGGACAAAAATATCACTGTATTGGGGGGAGCATCCTTTGTTGCCCCAGCCAGGGGAAGCTTCTGCCATGACCCGAGTGTGATTTTCAAGCTCTCCTTTGTCTCTGATGCCACATGAGGGATAAAGGAACATTAGGAAGAAGGAGAATGTTAGGAAAAAATTCTTTCTAATGAGGGTGGTGCAACACTGGAACAAGTTGCCCAGGAAGGTGGTGGAGGCCCAATCCCTGGAGACATTCAAGGTCAGGTTGGATGGGTCTCTGAGCACTCTGATCTGATTGGGGAAGTCCCTGCTTACTGCAGGGGGGCTGAACTGGATAATCTTTAAAGATCCCTTCCAAACCAATGCCCTCTACCATTGTACCTACAGCACCTCTTTCACAAGCAGTGGGCTGGGGCTCTGCAGAGACTCCCTCAGCCCTCTCCCTGGCAAGCCTATTTAAAAGGAAAAAAGATGAGTTGTGAAGCAGGCGGCCCCACAGCCGCGGCTCCGAGAGACGAGCTGGTGCCGTTCCAGCACATGCATCATCCCCGGCAATAAAGCTTCTGCAATTAAAATGCAGATGACCATATGGCTGTCGATGTGTAACCCACTGGGTTGCAGAACTCCCTCCGGGCCCAATCTGTGGAGGCTCCAGCAGTGGCAGCACTGGGTTCTGGCTCAGGATGGCCCTGCTGGAACCCCTGTGGAAGGCTTGGAGGTAGTGGCTGTGCTCCCGGCGCATCTCCCAGGGAGGAAGAGAAGTGTTGGGTTGGGAGAAGGGGGCAACGAGCCCCAGTGTTCCCCTGTGCTGCTCAGAGGGTTGTGTTATAGCCCAGTGTGATGCTTTGGGGGAGTTTTAGCAGTGTGGCAGAGGCAGCTGCAGAAATGGGTGTTTCACCTTCCTGGTTGCTGCTCCTGGTCGCGGTTTGGGATCTGGGGTGAGCTACTGAGTCTCTCTGAGCCTGAGACACAAGTGTGTTCTCTTTGTGTGCTGGGTCTGGGAATGGGCACCACCAACCATCCAGAGTTCCCACCAACCACCCTGACATGCACATGGGATTTGCTGCTGCTGGCATTTGGCCTTTTACCCACGGATGGACAGCCATGATGTTTTCTGAAGCCACTTAAAGGAGATGATATTCCCATTGGTGGGGGTTAGAACCTCCTCTCACTGCCATCAAAAGGCTAGGGCCAAACAGGGACAATGGAGAAAAGCCAAGGAAATGAGGTGGAGAGAGCAATTCGGCATGGGTTGGATCCCTGCTCCGAGCTGCAGGCCTCATGGTTCTGCTTCTGGGAGAGTGTCAGGCTTTGGGAGGCTCTTGGGAACATGAGGAATTTTATGCATGGCATACCATAAATATATAAATTTATATCTATGTGGGGTGTACAAACCAGATGGCCTATCCATTGGGTGAACCTGTGGTGCTTTTTACCCTGTGGAGGTGCACAGACACACATGGGGACAAGCTGGCCGAGTCCCCAGCTCAGTGGCAGGCATCACCACAGCAGGAAGGAGATTTGGGCACCCCTGAGCCGGGGGTTTTGCCCCTGCTGTAGATCTGCCTTTGCTGCTGATTCAGTAGGATCAGCTGTTTCCACCCTTGGGCTGCTCTATGGTGAAACCTGCTGGGTGGATGCTCCCTCCCAGGCATGCCCATAAAGAAGAACCTGTCCTGGTAGAGTGGGGAGAAGCACCACAGGAAATAATAGGTGCCCCAGGGTGATTCTGTTTCCAACACTGAGAGGACTGTCAGAAATTAACAGTTATCTTTCTTTTTCTTTTTTTTTTTTTTCTTTAATATCTTTTCAGTCACCCCCCATTAACAGGGACTGGGAACAAAAACTCTTAGCAAATGCTCAGTCAAAAAGCTGGAGTATTCCCACCAGAGCTGGGTAATCTCTGCACCAACAGGATGACTGATTACTGCCAGCTCCTATTAAACAGGCATTAATGATGATTATTGTCTCCCTCTTTAGCTAAACCATGAGCCTCTGCATGGCAGCACGAGGCTTGGTGAAGGTCACACTGACAGTGACGTGTTCCCCATAAAGATGTTGTTGAGTGTTGGTTGATAAGGAGCCACTGTGGGCATCAGGAACTTCTCCCCATCACTTAGGAAAGGTGATGGAGTGAGCTGGAAAGCTGCTAGAGCTGGTGTATCAGGGCAGGGAGACCTCACCTGGAGTACTACATCCAGATCTGGAGCTCTTGTTATAGGAAGGATGTGGACCTGATGGAGTGGCTCCAGAGGAGGACCACAAAAATGGGGTTGGAGCAGCTCTGCTATGAGGGCAGGCTGAAGGAGCTGGGGTTGTACAGCCTGGAGAAGAGGAGGCTTTGAGGAGACCTAATAGCAGCCTGAAGGCAGTACCTGAAGGCAGTACACAAAGGCTGGAGAGAGACTGTTTGCAAAGGCCTGCAGTAACAGGGTGAAGGCAACGGCTTCAAACTAGAGGAGAGCAGGTTTAGAATGTTAGGAACAAGTTCTTTACTATGGGAATGGTGGAACACTGGAACAGGTTGCCCAGGGAGGTGATTGAGGCCCGTTCTCTGGAGATACTCAAGGTGAGGCTTGACAGGGTTCTGAGCAGCCTGATCTAGTTGAGTATGTCCCTGCTGACTGCAGGGGGGTGGGTCTGGATGACCTTTGGAGGTCTCTTCCACCTCACACCATTCTATGATTCTATGATTGGCTTCCAGAAACTCTACTTGTGGTGATATTAGGAGGAAGTTGTTGACAGAGAGAGAGTGATTGGCATTGGAATGGGCTGCCCAGGAAAGTGGTGGAGTCACTGTCCCTGGAGGTGTTCAGGAAAAACCTGGATGGGGGCACTTAGTGCCATGGTCTGGTCGATTGTCTCAAGGTTAGGTGATAGGTTGGGCTGGATGAGCTTGGAGGTCTCTTCCAGCCTGGTTGATTCTATGATTCTGTGGTGTGGTTCAGAGGTTCCTTCTGTGACTTCTGTTAGTGGCTTAATTAAAACATTATCCTCCCTGCCTGTAAGGAACCTTGATGGCTCATGCGAGTCGCACGTCGTTAGTTATCACGCCTTCCTTCAAACAACATGTTGAAGAAATCACTTTTAATAAGGACTTGCTGACAGCATCACAAGATTTCCAGGGTTTCTCTAAGATCTTCTGGTGGTTTGAGTCTTTCTTGTGTGGGTTTGGTTTTGTTGTGGGGTTGTTTTTTGTGTGTGTGTGTTTGTTTTGTTTGTTGTTTTTTTTGTTGTTTTTTTTATCCCAGAGAAGAGATTAAAAAAGAAACTATTAGAAAGAAAAGCCAACAGTGTAAAATCCTGCAGCTATTTCAAGGTCCTTATTTCAAGTCTCCTCTGCCTACCCCTCAACCTTGGAAACAAAGGCACGGCCACCTCGCCATGCAGCCAGATGTTCTGCATCTGGATGCTGCTTTGCCCAGCAGGTCGCATTCCTGCCTGACTGTTTCTTCTGCTTTCGGCACCAGGTTTATAGGTCGCAGTGAATTGGGCTGGTTTCCAAAGTAATTTTTTCACAAGGAGCAGCCATGGGCTTTTGACTGTTCTCTGAGACCCTTCAGATGGGGCTGATTTCCCCACAGTATCTTGCCTGGAGAGCACTGTAGGCTTCCCTAGCGTGAGCTTCGGCTAGCTTGGGTAATCTTTGTGTAGCTGCTGTGCTGGTTGGGTGTCTTCTGCTGCCAGAGAATGGAATACAGTTTGACTTGGTGTCAGAGCTACAAGGCAGCCAGCTCTGTGTGGTGGGGACATAGCAGGACATCGTGGCCACCATTGAGGGGAGTGGGTGAGATTTCTGGGCTGCTGGAGGGGATTGTGCAGTCAAATGTATTGGCATTCCAAATGCTGGGATGGAATGGGACTATTGAGGGGATTTATTCTTGTTTTTCAAAGTGCATGGAGTTGCCCAGCAGCAATTAAAGAACTTCCCATTCTTCCAAGGGGTAAAATAAGAAGTCCAGCTGAAAAGCAGTTTCCTAGAGTATCCCAGTGAATGTGAGATAGAAATCAGCTCGAGCCCTTCAGCCTCCTGTGTCAGTTCTCGGCTACCTCCTGGCTTGCCAGCAGCCACATCCCTTGTTGGCACGCATCTCAGTGCTCCCAGGGAGTGAACTTGTGCCAAGTGACCCTGTCTGAGGATTTTACTGTGCAACCCAAAAGATGAGACATCTGCTTATTGGCTTTTGTGAGCTTTATTATTAATTAGCGCTTAGAGCTTGCAGGGCCTTGCGTGCTTGCTGCAGAGGTAGGAGAAGGTTTTCTTCTCACAGTATTTCCATCAGGACCTCTTACTCTCAGAGGCTCAGGGGAGACCTTACTGCTCTCTACAACTACCTGAAAGGAGGTTGTAGCCGGGTGGGGTTGGTATCTTTTGCCAGGCACCCAGTCATGGAACAAGACGACACAGTCTCAAGCTGCACCAGGGCAGGTTTAGGCTGGATGTTAGCAAGAAGCTCTTCACAGCAAGAGTGCTTGGCATTGGAGTGGGCTACCTGGGGAGGTGGTGGAGTCACCATCCCTGGAGGTGTTTAAAAAGAGGCTGGAAGAGGCACTAAATGCCATGGGTTAGTTAATTAGAAGGTGTTAGGTGATGGGTTGGACTCGATGTTCTTGAAGGTCTTTTCCAGCCTGATTAATTCTGTGATTCTCTTGCATCGCTCCTCCAGCCTGGCTGGGCTGTGGTCAAGGGTGTGGTGTGTTCCATCAGTGTGTAACTCTGTCCCCTCCTCAGGTGAAGCTATGGGGAAGAGCAGTGTGGTCCCTTTGCCCTACGAGAGGTTCCTGAAAGAACCAGGCTCGCTGGCAGTGGCTGGCTTGCCTGAGGGGATCAGCTTTAAGAAGCCCATGGAGTACGATGTGAAATCCCTGATGGCCATCCTAGAGCACAGCCACAGCATCCGCTTCAGGCTAAAAAGGTAATTTTTGGCATCCCCAAGGGCTAGGAGGGCAGCAAGCCCTTGGGATGGCAGCTCTTAGAATGCCAGTGGATGGCAGAGCAGACATGTCTGAGAATGGCCTCCCCTCCCCTCGCCTCCAGACCCAAAAAACCTGGGTCCAGCAGTGCCAAACCCAGCCTTGGCTGGAGGTTCATGGGTGTTGGGATGCTGCAGACCCTTCTGGCCTCGTTCCTATAACGAGCATATGTGAACGTGTGCAGCAGCCGCAGCGCTTTATGTGTGTCCGCAAGATTTCCGCTGTGGTAAGCTAAGTGCTTCTCTGTCTCCAGAGGCCTCTCCAGCATAAATGCTGCAAGCTCCTTGCCAGGCTCAAATGGGTTTTTTAACGCCAGGCAAGGAGAGAGGTGGGGGATTGTGGCAGGGAGAGCTCCCTGCTTTGGCCACGTTTTCGCAAGGGGCTTGGCAGTGTCGGATGTGTTTCTTCTTCGTTTACCTGTCTGGAAGCACCTCAGATCCATTCAGAGCAGTGCTGAAAAACCTCCTCTGAAGGCTCTTCTGGAAAATCAGGCTGAGACAGCTAAAAGTAGGACACGCAGAACTCAAGCTGTCCGTGAGCTTGCAGCCGCCTGACTCCTGTGAAGCACATGGGTGTCCTTGGGCTGAAGCTCACCCCTGGACTGACTGAGGCCCACCCTGAGCCTGTCATCAGCCTTGGGGGCTGTGACAGACAATGGAAACAAGTGGCTATGGCCACATAGATTGGTTTACTCCTTAAAAGCACCAGACTGTGGAGCCGGGCATCTTTGCCCCAGCTAATATAAATGCTTTGAACTAAGACCAACCTGCTCACATTAAATAAGACAAAACCACTCTGGGTCCCTGAAGAAGCTAGAAGAGGCTAGGTGATGGCTGTAGTTTCCAAAACCAAGAGCCCAGCAACCTGCAGTGCCTTGTGTCCCACCCTCCCAGATGTGACTCTCCTTCTCCCTCCAGATCCCTGCTTGGCCCAGCTTAGCAGTGCTGTGGACCCAAAGGAACCTGATTTTTCCTCCTCTTCTCCCTTCCTTCCCCTCAGGCCGGCAGACGAGCCCAGCCGAGAGCCAAACCCCAGCATCGAGCTGACTTGTACCTCCCTCACCTCCAAAGGTGGCCGGGACTCTGGTGCCAATGGCCCCATGGCCAAACCCGCCAGCCAGGACGCTCCGTCTGCCATCGCAAGCTTCTTGTACGGAGTCTCACTGCCAACCCAGATGGGCGTCGACCTAAAGCAAGAGGTGTCCCCCGGGCCCAACGCGGGCGGCGAGGCGCTGCTGCCCCGGCCGGCGGCAGAGCTGAAGGTGCCTTCCTCACAGGAGTACAGCGACTGCTGTGGTAATAGCCTGGAGTTTGCTCTCAGCTGAGAGCCTGCTGCAAAGCCCAACCCCTGGCCCTGACAGTCAGGTCACTGGCCCAGGTTAGCCAGAGAGGTGGTAGTTGCCCCATCCCTGGAACCATCAGGTTGTTTGGTGCTCTGAGCAGCCTGCTGTAGTTGCAGATGTCCCTGCTGACTGCGAGGGCTTGAACTAGGTGACCTCTAAAGGTTCCTTTCCAGTGTAAACCAGTCTGATTTTTTTGGGGTTTTTTTTTTGTTTGTTTTGTTTTTTTGGGTTTTTGTTTGTTTGTTTTGTTTTTTTGTTTTTTGTTTTCTCCTGAAATGCTGAGTGCTGTACTGTGAGGTGGAGGAGCAGATGAGGGGGTGGGGGCTCAGTCTGACCAGGAACCCACCAAGTGGTCTCTCCTCTGGCCACCTTGGTCTGTGACAACAAGGTCAGGTCAGCATCACTATCAGGGAGCAGCACCCAGGGGCTTGTCTGAGTGCCTGGAACATCAGGCAGGCTTTCATCAGCCTTTTTCCTTTGTCTCCCCTCTTGTCCAGGACAGAAATCATCGGTCTCCGGAGGTCCCCTCATCCAGAACGTGCACTCGTCCAAGCGCATCCTCTTCTCCATTGTCCATGACAAGACAGGTCTGTGTGCTGTTCCAGCACTGGAAGTGGCTGGCAGCCACCTCTTAGGGAAAGATTTCCCCCATCCCTGTCTCTCCCTAGCAGCCTCTCAGCCATTCCCACGCTCTGCAGAGGCTCAGCAGTAATGCTGGGATGCTGCCATGGGGGATTTTTGGCCTTTACGTACTGCAGCATCTTGACATTGCAGCCAAGACCTTCATCCCTGCTTGGGTCCATCCCTACCATCTCCACGACGCTTGCACAGGGAACCGAAGCCTGCCTTTGAGTGAGGCTGTTTGCCCAAGCTGCAACAAATACCCACCTAAAACTTGGTGTTCTTTAAAAACAGCTGAAACTCACTAACCTCTGATTCTGCAGCAGTGCCCGAGGGCACCAGCAGTGTGGAGGAGACTCTGCTATTTCCTCACCTCCACCCTACCCAAAGGAAACTCAACCTAAAAATGCTGAGGTGTTCAGATCAAATCCCTTGCTTACCTGTATTAAGAAAAAAATATGGGTGGGAAAGTTAGGAAAGAGGAGGAGATGCAAAAACTCCTGTGTGAAATGGCTGTGCCTTCCAGAGGTCTGATCCAGCTCCAGTTTGCTGTGTCCCGGAGGGCCTTTCATTTCAGTGTTGAGAAGTTCTATGGGGTCACTTCTTAGGAATCTGCTTTGCACACGGACGGCTGCAGAGAAGATTGCTTGGGGCTGGGGCTGGGGAAGCCCAGACTGTATCTTGCCAGCCTGGCAAAATCCACTCAGCAAGAGGGGAAATCATTATTTTTAAAGCAGCAAAATCTTGTTCCTGCTTCCCAGCGCTTCGCGCGAGAAAAGTGCATCTGCTGTGTACGAGCCATATGGAAGTTCCTTATTTCTTATATTTTGTTTTGATAGATAAGTGGGACAGCTTTATAAAAGAAACTGAAGATATCAACACCCTTAGGGAGTGCGTGCAAATTCTGTTTAACAGCAGATATGGTGAGTAGGAGTTAATATCCCATTATGCATCTGCACCGCTTGTGGTTTGCATATCATTATATAGCAGTCATTTTTGTTCCCTAACACAGCAGCAGAAGCCATATGCTAGAGCTCCCTTCTCTTCCTAACACATTTAGCCCAGCAGCTCCCAGTCTCTGGGTGTCTGCTGAAGGTTATGTCAATATTTCCATTTGGAGCTTTTCCCCCCCCTCATCCCCCCCCCCCCCCCCTGTTGAGGAATTTATAACTGGGCTGTAAACCAGCCCCAGTTGGGAGAGAGGTGTGCTGGGCTGGGTCAGAGCACCCAGGCACCATCAGTGCTGGCAGGAGAGGGGGAGCAGTGGCAAGCTGATAGTTTAAATTAATCTGGTGGGCAGGGAAAAAACAGATTGTCCTTCTTGTAGCTGCTTCTTTCCACCTGTATGGCTTTTGGAGATTTCCTTGCCACAAGCAGGGCTTTTGAGTTAGTTTCTGGGTTTCTGGGAAGCTGTCAGCTCAGGAAGCTGCTTGGGAATGGGCTGATGGGCTGAAGGGTGTTGGCTGTGCCACCTTCACCACACTGTGGACCTCCTGAGTTATAGATGTGTGCTGCGTCACTCCTAGGTGACACATGGGCTATAAATGAGCTCTGTAACTTACAAACTGTGCACATGCTTTGGAACTTGTGAGTTATCACAGAATCCCAACAGGCTGGGGGTCCGAAGGGACCTCTGGAAATCTTCTAGTCAAGCCCCTAGAGAAGGCTGCAGATGTCCAGGTGACTAGCTTTATTATATAGCTCAGTGACCTGCTGTGGTTGTGGGGAAGTTGGGAACAGCCTGTGAGCCAGCTCACCCCTAGTGTGAGCAGTGCTGGGCACGTTTGGGGCTTTTGGAGGACACCTTAGCTGTGTTTGCAAGCTGCGTTGTGTCTCCCCTTGTCCCCTCTCCCTTGGGCAAGACCCTCCCAGGGAGACAAGCAAAGGTGAAGATTGCAGGAGGTACTTGCTCTGCTTGAGCCAAAGCCTTTACACCTTCATTCCACCACCTGCAAAAAGGGAAAACTGGTGTTTGAGTGAAAGCCACATGTTGACCTTTCAGCTGAAGCCTTGGGGTTAGACCACATGGTGCCTGTCCCCTACCGCAAGATCGCCTGCGACCCCGAGGCGGTGGAGATCATCGGCATCCCGGACAAGATTCCCTTCAAAAGGCCTTGCACCTACGGCGTCCCCAAACTCAAAAGGATCCTGGAGGAGAGGCACAACATCCATTTCGTCATCAAAAGGTGTGTGGAGGGCAGGAAGGGAGAGTGCACGGCCTTGAGGGGACTCGGGAATTTAAGCTGTGCTCCCTTTCGTGCTCACAGAGTTTGTTTTGACACCCAAATTGCTTTTTACCCTAAGCCTCTGGTTCCCATCACTTCTTGTGAGGATGTGGCAGAGATGGATGTGCCACTTTTTCCCCTCAAGCCTCACCATCCTCTTGGAAGTCACAGAATCACAGAATTAACCAGGTTGGAAAAGACCTTCAAGATCATTGAGTCCAACCTATCACCTAACACCTCCTAATTAACTAAACTATGGCACTGAGTCTCCTTTTAAACACCGCCAGGGACAGGGACTCCACCACCTCCCTGGGCAGCCCATGCCAATGGCCAATCACTCTCTCTGCCAAGAACTTCTTCCTGAGGTCCAGCCTAAACCTCCCCTGGCACAGCTTGAGACTGTGTCCTCTTGTTCTGTCACTGGTTGCCTGGGAGAGGAGTCCAGGCAGACATTGCTGGCGCCACCCTAAGCATTTCAGGTGGTAATAGGATTCTTGAATCATGGCAGGACTCCCTCCAAAGGCATTTGGCAGATGGGAGCTGTGCTTCCAGGTGGGAGGAGGAACATCCATATTCACAACACACCTTGTTTTATGGTGATCACTTATGGACATCTGATATATATGGTGATGAAGATGTGGCACCTCCAGGCAGGGCGTAGTGCCTTGGTGCCTGTGTTTGCTCTGGAGGAGGAGCAGTGCATGCTTTCCCAGCTAGCTCTGTGCTGTGCAACCCCTCTTTGCTTCTCTGTCAGGAAAAGCTGCTTTACAATGTATTTATTTATTCAGTCCCTGCCTGTGCAGCACTTGTGTTGTTCCCCTGCTAGAGGTGTGAAAACCCCTAGCTAAGGCACCCAAGGGGGCTAAAATCACCAACACCAACAGGCCTCAGGCATCCTAAAAGGAGTTTACTTTCCAGATGTCAACCCTTTGTCCTGCACTGCTTAGGCTGTGCTGAACTGGATGAGGCTCTGGGACATGGCCCTGAACACATTTTGCTCCCAAATTGTAGCTGGCATCAAAAGATGATATTTAGGAGACAAATGACATCTGGTCCATGGTGTGTGAAGTGAAGGTCCAGCAACAGCTCCTTTGGTCCTGCTGTCTCTTTTGGCAAAACCAGCCTAGAGCAGCCTCATTTAATAAGTTAATTAAATTAAGAGAGTGACTTGTAAGCAGATTTAAAGGTGCTTTAGTTTAAAAAGCAAATGCTGTAAGACTGCTTGGTTGCACAACGGGCTAAAAGGCCTTTTTTTTTTTTTTTTAAGCTGAAAAATTAATTCCCCCCCCACCCTTTTTTTTTCCCTGAGAAGTGAATAAAATGACTATTTTGACTTGCTTTAATGCTGCTCATTAATAACACCTAAAATTCAGTCATTAAAAGCACCTAATACCTTTTTTTTTTTTTTTTCTTGTGCCTTTCCTCCTAGGATGTTTGACGAGAGAATTTTTACAGGTACGTTCTCCACGTCCTTTGATTTATTGCCCACACAATGGAAAGGTTATCCTGAGAAGCACAGCTGAAATTGTGCCCCCTGTAAGCAGCAGAAGTGCAGGACAGGCACAGCTCTACCCAGTGAGGTCTGTGCCCAGCAGTTGGGCTTGTGGGTCACACCAGTGTGGCACAGGTGTAGCTCTGCCCAGTGAGGAGGTTTGTGCCTAGGAGTTGGGCATGTGGAGGCCACACCAGTGCAGGACAGGTGCAGTTCTGTCCAGTGAGGAGGTCTGTGCCCAGCAGCTGGGCATGTGG
>VWZE01004289.1:0-11442 GCA_013396675.1 Eubucco bourcierii
TCCTATGCTGAGGGTTCCAGAACTGCACACAGGACTCTAGACAGTGTCTGAGAAGAGCCAAGGGGCAGGATCCCCTCCCTTGCCCTGCTGCCCACACTGCTCTTGCTGCAGCCCAGCACACAGTTGCTGTCTGGGCTGCACTCACACTGCAGCCTCAGGTTGAGCTTTTCATCACCCCAGACCCCCAGGGCCTGTTCCTCAGGGTTGCTCTCAGCCATTCATCACCCAGCCTGGAGTTGTGCTTGGGATTGTGCCTACCCAGGTGCAGGACCTTAAGCTATGTAAGGAGCAGGTTATTAAAAGCACTTTCAAAGGTTATTTGAGCATTTTTAAAGGTTATTTGCGGCACAAAACCCAGCTTGCCATTTTCATCCAGACTGAATTCCAGCTAGAATAAAAGACACCAAATTCTTGATCTGCAGTGCAACAACCTCACAGATAAAAAGAAGAAAACACAGCACCCAGCTGGTGTTCATTTACAGCATGGAATCAAGGGAGCTTAGATCTGTGAGAGATCTGTGCCTTCAATTTTGGATAGCCAGAACTAATGCAGGTGGAAATCAACACCGCACACAGATGTGTGTGCAGCACTGAGAGTTTCCTTTGGCTCCAGATGCTGTGGGGATCACTCACCTTCATCAACCAGTGACTCCATGGATTCATTCACCCTGCTGATTTTATGCAAGGAGTCTGTTGACTGCGACAGGAATTTCCAAGTGTGTATTAAGTTGTCGTCATTCCCAACTCTGTGAGCAAACAGAAGAGAGTGAGTTGTTTATGGGAGAACACAGCCAAACCTGCTCTCAAACACACAGAATATGGATTGAAAACCAAACAAGTGTTGCACTGCTCTGTATAAAAATGGGTTTTTATTAATTTTCTAATTAACCTGTTAGTTTTCTAATGACTATCCATTGGGGCTCAACAACCTGCAAGACCTGAGTCATCTATAAAGAGGTTTTGTAAGTTGGAAACTCTTTTTCATCATTCTCCATTTTACAGTCACTTCCCTCCCTCATGGTCCCTGGAGAAAGCACTGCAAAAATGCATCCCAAAAGGCTATCCAAGAGTCTTTATGGCTAGCTCTGAGAAAGATCAGGGAAAGGGAATGAAATTCATCTCACCATCAATAGCCAGGGCATACAAAGTGTGCCAAAATGTGTCCAGAGCTTTACTTTGCTCTGGGGAGACCTCACCTGCAGTACTGCGTCCAGCTCTGGATCCCTCAACACAGGAAGGACATGGACCTGATGAGGGGGTCCAGAGGAGGCCACAAAAATTATCAGGAGGTTGGAACCTCTGCTACGAGGACAGGGTGAGGGAGCTGGGGGTGTTCATCTTGGAGAAGGCTCTGGGCAGGCCTAATAGTGGCCTGCCAGTACCTGAAAGGGGCTACAAGAAGGTTGAGGAAGGACTGTTTGCAAAGGCCTGCAGGGACAGGATGTGGGAATCAGAGGAGATTTAGATGGATGTTAGGAACAAGTTCTGCACCATGAAGGTTGTGGAACACTGGAAGAGGTTGCCCAGGGCGGTGGTGTGGGTCCCATCCCTGGAGATATTCAAGGTGAGGCTCGAGAAGGCTCTGAGCAACCTGATGTAGTGGAGGATGTCCCTGCTGACTTCAGGGGGGTTGGACTCTGCAGGCCCCTTCCGACTTAGACCATTCAGACCACTCTAGCATTCTCTGTTACTCCATGCTATTGGTGTTTGCTGAGCTGCTCAACATGCAGGTAGTGCAGGAAACATAAATCAGATGTTCTCTGTTGTGGTGGGGTTTTTTTTTTGTTGTTGTTGTAATCAATTATATGCAACAAGGTCCTGAAACACCATAAAAACTGCAGATCTCCTCTACCCTATCCTTATGGACACAAAAGTTAATGTTATACCTGAGCTGAAAATGTGTGCAGCCCAGGGCAAGGGAATTTCCACCTGGAGCTCGGTGCACCTCTGTGAAGTGGCCTTGAATATTAACCAGGTCAACTCAGGCACCTCTGAACTCGTGCCAGGACTAAACTACCTCAGACAATCTGATTGTGCAGCAGACAACTAATGGTATCCTACATAAGGTGAGTCAGTCTGATTGTGCAGAAGACAGCTGATGGTACCATATATAAGGTGAGTCTTTCTGTCTGTGTGACCCTCTTCTGTACCTTTAACACAAACCAGAGTACAGGTTTAAACTGGCAGAGGGGAGATTTAGACTGGATGTTAGGAGGAAGTTCTTTGCAGTGAGGGTGGTGAGGCACAGGAACAGGTTGCCCAGGGAGGTTGTGGTTGCTCCCTCCCTGGAGGTGTTCAAGGCCAGGTTGGATGAGGCCTTGAGTGAGCTGTGCTAGTGGGAGGTGTCCCTGCCTGTGGCAGGGGGTTGGAACTGGATGATCCTTGAGGTCCCTTCCAACCTTACCATTCTATAATTCTATCATACAGGAATTTATCTGTAACAAGACCCGAATCTCTCTGTGATGGCAGTGCCAGGTGATGCAGCTGTAGCCAGGTGTGAGGCCTTACCCTGCAATGTTCTGTATTGAGACACTTTTGGAAAGAGCTGCAGTCTGCTGTGACCTCCTGTTATTGAATATGGAGGTCACAGTGTTCTCATCTGGAGCAAGGATGGCAGAGCGAGGACGCTCCTTCGGCTGGGAGCCTGCAAGGGAAGGGTTGGAGAAAAGTCAGCTTCATGCAACTGCCTTCTTCACTGCAATGATGATGACTTCACCTAGGCTCCAAAGTTCACTTCCTTTTCTCTCTAGAGTCATCACCTGGAGATCCCAGCTGTTAAAACTGCTGTAGGAAGGAGAGAACATTGACCCTTCTGCAACTGCATTGCTTACAAGATCTAGGTGAGACCTGCAAAGTCCACAGCCATGAATTTGGGACACCAACTTCAATGTTACTTGATCAACTATCACATGTAGCATTCTACTGTGTTGCTTTTTAACATCCTTGGGCCTATAATTACATGCACCTTCCTGCTTCTGGTCACACTTCCTGAGAAAGTTTTCTCTATCAGTACATACCACAGAGAAACGCTAACCCTCATCTCATGGTTCTCTCACACACCTGAGACTAAACTTTCCAGATCATTTCCATCTTCACATCTTTTCTGCTTTCTGGAGCCACACTTCTGAATTTCATGATAAACATCACAGTGAGTACATTTATACTATGTAGTGTGGTTCCATATAATGATCTCCAAGGCATAACTAAACCAGTTTACTTATGTGTGTGGCTTATTTCACTCCTTTTCTCTGTTCTTGGTCACACTGGGAAGCTCTGCAGCGTGGTGTATGTATCTCAGTGCAGCCACGAAGAGTTTGTTTGTTCCTATTAAAGTTCAAACTTTCTGGTTTCACTATTACAAAACATAAGATTACTTAAGTGGAAAAAAAAAAACCAACAAAAAAGACTAGTATTTTGAACAATTATTTCTGTAAATACTCCTGGCTGGATCCTTTCCTGTGTCAGATACCCACGGACACAGGCTGCACCTTCCAGATTTTGTGGACTGATCAGCTGTAGGCTCTCAGTCAATCTAAACCTGAGGTGACTTTGCCAGATGAACACTGAAGAACTGTGCAGCTTTAACAGAACTTCTGAATTGCCAAACAGAACTTATTGTGCACAGAAGATGCTCTCACCCCTGCTCTGAGAAGCAGTTATCTTTTATAATATTGAATATAACTTGTCACAGCAGATACAGGCCAAAGAAGAGGGAAAGGGAAGGGTTCTTACTTTTGTTTCTCATGGTGACTGTGGGTAATGAAGAGGTATCATGTGCCTGCAGCATCCCTCTCTGTGGCTGAAAGAAAAAGGAAAATCACTGTAATTTATTCCTCCCCTCTCCCATCAGGCTGTGCCATGTAATTAACATTTTTAAAAGCTATGTTTTTTCCTGAATTCTTTCAGAACAGATCAGTTCTTTGCTGTTGATTTATTTTAATATATTTTTATATAAACCCCCAAAGAAACAAATAAATGCACACACACACACACACAGAACTTCCCCCACAGATGCCACCAACAAAATGGGCAAAATAACAGGTGGAAAAATGTGCAGGCAAATAGAAAAATAACCAGAGAAAGTGCTGACAACACTGAAGAGAAGTGAAAATGATGATTGTATCAACATTAGCAAGCTTGGAGAAGCACAGTGCAGAAGAGGTTCCCCACATTTGGGGCAGGCATAAATTCTATGCATGCCTCATAACTAACAGATACATTTAATAGTTTTCTTTCTGCATTATAGGCATATGATGTGGTATAACAGAAGCTGGACACCTCTGATTTTGCCACTGAAGTGTTTGGTTTCATTTTCATTGAAGGACAGGACAGAGTAAATCCACCTTAAGGTCCCTGTGTACTGCAGGGAATGAGGCAAGGAATTTGCTGCCAGTGAACACTCTGTGGTGCTGACCTGGAGCATCCACTGAGTCCTAGGGACAATCTGTGGATTACAGAGTCCAGGGGAGGGCCACAAACATCATCCAAGGGCTGGAGCACTTCTGCTATGAGGACAGGCTAAGGGAGCTGGGGGTGTGCAGCCTGGGGTGTGCAGCTGGGGGTGTGCAGCCCTCCAGGGGGACCTCAGAGCTGCCTGCCAATAGCTGAAGGGCTGCTCCAGGAAGGTTGCAGAGGGACTTGTGTGGAGGGTGTCTAGAGACAGGCCAAGGAGGAATGGTTTGAAGCTGAGGGAGAGCAGGTTTAGACCGGATCTCAGGAAGAAGACTTTAGACTAGATGTCAGGAGGAAGTTCTTTACAGTGAGGGTGGTGAGGCACTAGAACAGGTTGCCCAGGGAGGTTGTGGCTGCTCCCTCCCTGGAGACATTCAAGGCCAGGTTGGAGGAGGTCTTGAGTGAGCTGTGCTAGTGGGAGGTGTCCCTGCCTATGTCAGGGGCTTGGAACTAGATGATCCTTGAGGTCACTTCCAACCTTCCCATTCTATGATTCTATGAAGAATTTCTTCAGTGTGAGGTTGGTGAGACTGAGATAGGTTGCCCAGGAATATTGTGAATGATTCCTCCCTGGAGGTGTTCAAGGCCAGGCTGGACGAGACCTTGAGCAGCTGAGTCTAGCTGAGGTGTCCCTGCCTATGGAAGGAGGCTTGGAGGAGATGATCTCTAAGGTCCTTTCCAACCTGAGCCATTCCATGACTCTATGAACATGTGGTTCTGGGGAACTTCAGGAGAGCTCAGAGAAATTATTCACTGTAGCACAGTGGCTGAAGTTCTTTCCAGCAAGTTGGAAACTTGAGGATGTAAGGTACAAGATATTCTACATCTGCATGCTACATCATTTATAAACTTGGTTTATTCAGTAGAGTAGGAATCTCTTACCTTCATTTTGACCTTTGCACAAGAAGAAAAACTCTCCTTACAGCCTTTGTGAACAATTGCATTGCAGTCTGCCAAAAGCAAAAGAAAATAAGGACCAATTAAACAAAACCCCCACAAAAAACAGCTCAGTTTTTTTCTACTGTTTCTTATCCAAACTGTTGTCTTGCACAACTGAGAATTACAACTTCTGGGCACCATTGTGGTTTACATTGAGTACTACAGATACTGAGAGACAGGGCTGCTTTCCTAGATAATTAGCCTTTTGTTGCCATGTGCCCTCATGGAATTTAACAGCAAATTCTGTTTAAAAAAAAAAGAAAAGGAAAAAAAAAATCACAACAATGCAAGGTTGTGCTGCCAAAGTCCTCATGGATCTTAAATTCAAAAGGAGAAAGGATTGAGTTATTCTTCTGAAGGAAGAGACAGAAACAGAAAGCAGTGCTTGGGCTGATATTTTGTCAGAAAACACAAACTCTGCTCTTATCAAGATGAGGATGCACAGGACAGGAAAAGAGCAGGAAAATTCATTTCCATAACCTCAGACAGACTGTACAGCAGAGGAGCCAAGTGCCACTGCACTGCAGGATTATCAGCACAAGGAACAGAAGCATCTCCCAGGTGACCTGGGACTTCCTGCTGAAAGCCAGGCCCAAGCCACTGCTTTGCTTCAAACCCACAACATCTACCAATGCAGAGAGCTTGAACACCACCACCTTTTGCTGCAGATAGCCCAGAGCAACGACTCTGCATCTTTTTCAGAACACCCTCACTCTGCTCATGAACTCTGCCAGCAGATTTCTGGGAATTGAAGTTTTCAAAGATGATTAAAATTGATTACCCCCCCCCAAAAAAAAAAAACCCCAACCTGATAATTGGACTTGGAGCTTTAACTCTTCTGACAGAGGAAAGCTCACAACTGTAATGCTCTCAGGTGAGACTGAGCAGCTTAGGGAAAACCTGCAGTTTCCACTCACTCATGAAAAGACATTAACACAGCTCACAAATGGCATTTTAAGTGCATGTTATGCTGCAAGCATTACTGCTAGAAGAGATATGAAAGGTAAAATTCCATGGCCAGAACAACAACATATGCTCATGTTCCTAAAACTTCTTACATTTGAGCCTACTCAACTGATCTTTTGAGAGAGGCAAGGGTAAGGCCATAGGGCGTTGCTCTTCTGTTGCTATCTCACAATTTCCTGTGCAAGAAAGACAGAAGAAAGAAACCTGCTAGTTCTTGCAAAACCCACAAGCTCTATCATTCTTCACATCAAACAAGAAGAGGGACAGAACCTGCTTCTTGCTGCATGAAAAGAGGCAGTGAAACAATTCAGAACCACTAAATTCACACCCGAGCCTTGAAAGCCTGAAGGTAGCTCTTTAGTGTGCACCACTTAAGAACAGAATTATTTGGGTATATTTTTTTTTAGATTAAAAAAAAAAAAAATTCATCAAGGTACATTTCAGTCCAAAATAAAAATAAATCAGGTACATTATTCCTCCAACTCTTCAGCAGGTAGGAAGTTGCTGCATGTTCACTGTATCACCAGCATTAAAAATTAAAACCCCAACAGCTTCCTTTTATTTTTTTTTCTCATCACTGATCAAAAAAGACCAAGCAGGGAACTATTACAAATTAGAGGGGTTTTTTTTTGGTTGCCTATTTGTTTTAGAACATGCTAAATCTTTCAGTACTTGAGACACTAAATTGATCCAGCACTTCTAAAGGCAATTAATGAAATGTCATCCACAGACAAGACAGAGCAGCAATGGCAGCAGCAAAACACTGTCAATTTCTGCAGGCAAAAAGGTTCTACAACAGCACAGGAACAACAGAGCTTTTGCTTTGCTTTGCTTGTCAATTTCCAGGGCTGATTGATGGCTGATTTCAAGATGTGATGGGCAAAGGCCCACTTTCGGGTGTGAGTGTACAACCTGAGCCCTGACCCAGTTGTCCTTGTGGCAATCATTTTCTAGCCCACGCAGAAAGCTTACAGCAATTTGCTACTGTATCTTGAAAGACAATGAAAGAACATTCAAACCAGATGGGATCGTTTGGGAATTCTTTAACTCATCAGGAGTTAAATCAGGGCATATGTGATTGCCTAGGTGGCTTTACAGGCTGTGAAGAAAAGTGGAAAAACAGAAAGGATGCATTTGAGAGCTTGTGATTGTTGGGCTTCCATTTCCCATCAGGTTGACACAGAGCGTGTCTGATGCAAACAACTTGGCTGCAATCTCTTCTCTTCCAGGAAACTCCCAGCTGCCATTTAGGATTCAGCTGGCTGCCCCTTCCCCTGCTCACCAGAGATGTTTTACACACTGCTCATGCACCAGAAGGAACATACAGGCGACAGAGCCTCCTGCTAGAGCCTAGCAGCCATTCCCATCCATGCCTCAACTCGTTTCTAGGCTTAGTGGAGTAACAAACCGCTAGGAATACTGAGGAAGAGAGAGCCCAGAGCTGCAGTGGGGAAGGGATATTTTTGTCTGCATGGTCTGCAGCTTTGGGTTGCTGTGTAAACAGCCAGCTCTGGTCCTGACCACATGAGCACTGCTGAACTGATGGAGTTGCAGGCATCTGTAACTGATGAGAAGAGAGAACATAATCACCGCTCTCACAGATGCTCTTCTCTGGTTTCCTGTGCTGCCTGCCCTGTACTGCTCGTACTTCACATGCACACAGGCAGCTGCCATTTGCCCTCTGATGCAATTTGACATACAAAGGGAGGAGAGGGCTGCTGATTCCTTTTTTTGTATCCTGCTGTTCTGACTGAGGGGTCAACAAAGCAGTGGCTCAGAGAACTGAAGCAATACACTCCAGATGGATGGAACATCTTCTTTCTCCACTGGAAACCCATCTTTACACAGCACCTCAGTCCTAAGCCATAACACACAGCTGAAATAACCACAGTCCTCCAGCTGACTGATAAATCCCAACAAGCAGGGGCAGAATACCCTACTGGGGATGTCTGAGACTGGGCTTGGAAGGAGGTCACAGGACACCTCCTTGCAGCCACAACTCAAGCAAGATGCTGCTCCGTGAATCACTATCAGCAGTTTCCATCCCACCCCACAACCTTAAAGCAAGATGAAAAGAAAGCAAAAGGTTTGCATTTCTATGAGAAGGAAAAAGAAGGGGGGAGAACTCTCCTTGACTTACTTGCACAGTAGTACGAATCCTTATTGAAAGGCTTCATACAGTGGTAACAGGTTGCTTGGGCTACAACAGAGGTTGCAGTGAAGAGATGCCCATTTAACAGCTTCTTATCCTTTTCCTTCTCCTTGGAATCTTTGTCCTTCTCTTTAGTCTTCTCTTTATCTTTCTCCTTTTCCTGCCGAGAGAAAGTGCCTTGTGAGTTTGCAGCTCACTAGTTACAAATGCTTCAGTGTTTGCCTTAGGCACTGTGATGATACTGACCTGCACACACCTTGCCAGCACCCCTGTCTGCACAGCTCTAAGAGCCCCCAGTTCAGCACTGTGATGATATTGACCTGCACACACCTTGCCAGCACCCCTGTCTGCACAGCTCTAAGAGCCCCCAGTTCAGCACTGTGATGATATTGACCTGCACACACCTTGCCAGCACCCCTGTCTGCACAGCTCTAAGAGCCCCCAGTTCAGCACTGTGATGATATTGACCTGCACACACCTTGCCAGCACCCCTGTCTGCACAGCTCTAAGAGCCCCCAGTTCAGCACTGTGATGATATTGACCTGCACACACCTTGCCAGCACCCCTGTCTGCACAGCTCTAAGAGCCCCCAGTTCAGCACTGTGATGATATTGACCTGCACACACCTTGCCAGCACCCCTGTCTGCACAGCTCTAAGAGCCCCCAGTTCAGCACTGTGATGATATTGACCTGCACACACCTTGCCAGCACCCCTGTCTGCACAGCTCTAAGAGCCCCCAGTTCAGCACTGTGATGATATTGACCTGCACACACCTTGCCAGCACCCCTGTCTGCACAGCTCTAAGAGCCCCCAGTTCAGCACTGTGATGATATTGACCTGCACACACCTTGCCAGCACCCCTGTCTGCACAGCTCTAAGAGCCCCCAGTTCAGCACTGTGATGATATTGACCTGCACACACCTTGCCAGCACCCCTGTCTGCACAGCTCTAAGAGCCCCCAGTTCAGCACTGTGATGATATTGACCTGCACACACCTTGCCAGCACCCCTGTCTGCACAGCTCTAAGAGCCCCCAGTTCAGCACTGTGATGATATTGACCTGCACACACCTTGCCAGCACCCCTGTCTGCACAGCTCTCTGTTAAGAGCCTCCAGTTCACAGCCCCCATGGATGTGGCTATGCCACTGAATGCCTTCTGCACAGGGGTCTGCCCAGCACAGCTGAAATGGAGTCTGTCCTGATGGCATCTCTGCTCTTCCACCTTTGTTTTGTATTTCCTTGGTTTAGTGACTCACCTCTTGCCTTCTGGGCTCTCACCCATCTCTTCAGCACCCTCAGTGTGTCATGCTCAATGCAGACACCACATGTAATGTCTGTCAAACCTTCAACACAGCTCATTTAAAAGGCCAAGTCCTAAGACCTGTGCTTTCCAACTGCATTTTTCGATGAAGGACACAAGTTCCCCTCCTTGGTGCCCGCACAGCAGCACAGACAGGATACTTCCACCTCTGCTTCCCTTCTGATGAGTAATTTTTTCCTACAGTTCTGTGGAACCCCAAGGAAATAAGTGAAACTTTTTAGGGCAACGGATCTTACACAAGCACTCAAAATATGGTACCACAGGAAGGCTGAGGAACAAGAGCAACACCAGCAAAGATTATCTCATCTTCAGGAAGCCCTGGGTGAACCTCTGGACTACTCAGCTTTGGAAAGATGATAAGCACAGCCAGCTTCTCAAACCACTAGCAGAGCTTTCCACTGTTACCTTAGATAGGAAATGCTAAATATTAAATTTTTTTTTTTCCACTGCAAGCTTTGCTGGATTTGGGATTTTCCCAAAGAGTTGTCAAAGGGAACTCCAGAGAAAAACTCCAAATCTGAATTATATCCACCATGGTTTTGTATGTACCACCCTACAGAATGTTTTACCACACAGTTCAGTTCCAGAACTGTTTTTCAACTCTTAATGCAGATTTCACAGCATCTGAAAGAGAAGCTTAACCAGAAATTGATAAAGGCTTCTGTGAGCTTATCTTTCCACTTTGTTATTTGCATGCCACATGTCCTTTGCTAAATACTATCACAGCCTAAATATCAGTAAGCTGCAGAGTAGCCCAGCTGAGCAACTGCCATGAAGCAGTTAAATGAGGCATTGAGCCTCACTAGCAGGGAAACTTTTGAGCCTCTGATGACACTCAAACAATGAGCAACTCAGCCTAAGGTCTCTCTTCTCCCAACACATCCCAGGCAAAATGCCAGCATCAGAGTCTCTCTCTGCTAAGACTCATACACAGAAACTCTATTTACTGGCCCTAAACACTATTTTGTTCTGCAAAACAGTGTTACTGTATGGAATAATCCTGTCTGAAGCAGAAAACCTGCCAGGAAGAGTTGGCTTTGTGGCACATCTTTGTGTCCTTTGAGTTGTCAGTTGGAATCACCACTCTACATAAACCACCACAGTCTCCACCTGCCCACTTTTAACCACATACAGTCTGGCAGAAGCCAAGAACTAAAACACAGCCTCAACCTGTCCACCTTTAACCATGTCCAGCCTGGCAGAAACCAAGAACTAAAACACACAGCCTCAACCTGCCCACTTTTAACCATATCCAGCCTGGCAGAAGCCAAGAACTAAAACACACAGCCTCAACCTGCCCACCTTTAACCATATCCAGCCTGGCAGAAACCAAGAACTAAAACACACAGCCTCAACCTGCCCACTTTTAACCATGTCCAGCCTGGCAGAAACCAAGAACTAAAACACACAGCCTCAACCTGCCCATTTTTAACCATATCCAGCCTGGCAGAAGCCAAGAACTAAAACACACAGCCTCAACCTGCCCACCTTTAACCATATCCAGCCTGGCAGAAGCCAAGAACTAAAACACACAGCCTCAACCTGCCCACTTTTAACCATATCCAGCCTGGCAGAAGCCAAGAACTAAAACACACAGCCTCAACCTGCCCA
>VWZE01004292.1:10387-22863 GCA_013396675.1 Eubucco bourcierii
CTTGCTTGAGCAGGAGCTGCTGGTGGGATCTAGCAGCTTCTGGGCTCTGGCTCCTCTGCTGATTAATCCTCACTAACCACTTTTCTTCTAACCCTCCTGGCCGATCCTCCTAATTTACCTTGCACGTAAGGCAAACCTTGGGGTAAGGTACAGGGGTGGGGAGAAGGTGGAAGGGTGGTTGGGAGCCCCTCCTGGGGTCTCTGATATCTGGGAGGAGTGTTGTGTTGCTGTATTACCTTTTACTTGTATATTTCTGTAAATATTGTGTATATAGTGTAAATATCTGCTGTACATTGTGCAAAGCTGTAAATAGAGCTTCATCATTTAACTTCCAGCCGACTGAGTGTTAGTCTGGGTCATTTTACAAAGTGTGGGGGAACTCCCAAACCTTCACATTGGAGCTGAGGAGAAAGTTGTTGCCTGAGAGAGTCATTGACTGCTGGAATGGGCTGCCCAGGGAGGTGGTGGAGTCAGCGTCCCTGGAGGTGTTCAAGGCAGGTTTGGACGTGGCACTTGGTGCCATGGTCTGGTCTGGAGGGCTGTGGGAATGGGTTGGACTTGATGAGCTTTGAGGCCTCTTCCAACCTTGGTGGTACTGTGATAACACCAACCTCTGTATAGTGTGTAGACAGAAGTGGAACTGTTTGGCATCAACAGTTCTCAAGACAAGAGACACTTTGTGCCAGTCCACAGCAAGCCCAAGCTGCAAACCACCAAACTGCTTCTACCACAGAATGCTGATTTACCCTCACCAGGCAAGAGATAGCCTCACTTTAGCCCAGGTAACACTATAGGAAAAGTTATTTGCAATCAGAGTAGAATCTCACTCTTCTTTCCTTGCTGCAACAGTGCCAGCAGGTTTAGGGTGGAGTAGTTGAATGCAGGACCTCACTTTAGCTTTTAAGTTTTGGAAAGGAGAAGGAGAGGGAAGGATTGAAAAAGAAAGCCACCAAACAACCTCTGGCTTTAGAAGGGCTAAGATAATTTGTGGGGTGTTTGGAGGAACCTCAGAAAGAAAACAAGGGGAAAAGCAATTATTCAGCTGGGTTTTGAGGATGGACAGTAGCCTTCCAGTATCTGAAGGGGGCTCCAGGAAGGCTGGGGAGGGACTATTGACAAGGTCTTGTAATGACAAGACAAGGGGCAATGGGTTTGAAGTGGCAGAGGGGAGATTTAGACTGGATGTTAGGAGGAAGTTGTTTGCAGTGAGGGTGGTGAGACACTGGCTCAGGTTGCCCAGAGAGGTTGTGGTTGCTCCCTCCCTGGAGTTGTTCAAGGCCAGGTTGGATGAGGCCTTGAGTGCCCTGTGCTAGTGGGAGGTGTCCCTGCCTATGGCAGGGGGCTGGAACTAGATGATCCTTGAGGTCCCTTCCAACCTTGCCTATGATTTTATTTCCAGAAACTATATTGGATCAGGGCTTGGGTACAAACAAGAAGCAGGAATTAATTTACAGGGTAGCTGGGTCAATATCAAACAGTTCGATGGGGGTGGGTGAGATGGAACTGAGGTTTTTATGTCAGTTTTGTGATGCTCAGCAGGGCTATAGCAACTTTATCTGGTTGAGGATGCCCCTGCTGACTGCAAAGGAGGTTGGTATGGATGACCTTTGGAGTCCTCTTTCAACCCAGAGGGTTCTGTGGTTCTGTGGTCTGCATCTGTGGCCAAAACTGAGCCACAGGACAAGAAGCAAGAAAGACCCTGGCTGCTGTGTATTTCCTTGCACTTTAAGGAAGATGTTACAAGAAACCCCAAACACAGCTAACATGGTTTAGAGAAAAGTATGCTTACATGTATGTCTAACAATAAAAAAAGCTTTAACATCAGAACTAAGTTGAAAGAAGCCCACTAAAAAAGGAATTTTTCAGCTAAACAAAGAGAATAAAGTGCATTAAAAATGCCAGACTCCCTAACAGTTGAAGGTTGTCTGCCATGCCCATAGTGCTAACACAGACATGCTGGGATGACATTTTGAGTGTTTCCACATTGCTGTCTCAGTTTTCCTTCCCCTGATGGGACTTCAGCCCAGGCAGTATTTTGTGAAGGTCTGTGAAACTTCTCTCATCCCCAGGAAAGTCAGGTGTGGGATACACACAGCAGAGGGATTTGCTCCAGTTCCAAAGTGGTTTTAAATTGTGAAAGCCACAACATGGACAATAAATGTTTTAGACAGATGGTCATAAATCCTTGATGAAATGTTGGCAATGTAAATATTGTAAAAGAGACAGCACTTCATTACACCACTGGTAATTAAGTTGGATTTTTCCTCCTCTTCATGCTGCTTCTCACCCACATCCCTGGCGCTCTCAAAGCTGTATCATACACAGCACAGAGCAGTGGTGGCTCCACAATCTACTATGCCTTTGCTTCTCACTTTCATTTTAAAATGCCAGCCAATAACAAACAAAACCATACCATTGTTGATCTGAGCATCTGTAGAAGTCATGGTCTGGCACAGAAAATCTGGTGAGAGACTTTTTAGAATGTCAAGTAGCAATAATAGCAAGGGCAATGGAGCAAAACTAGAAGTGGGTACACTCAGATGGGGTGTCAGGAAGAGTCCCATGTCCAGTTCTGGGCCCCTCCATTTAAGAAAGATGTTGAGGTGCTGGAAGGGGTCAAGAGAAGGGCAGCAAAGCTGGGGAGGGGCCTGGAGCACAGCCCTGTGAGGAGAGGCTGAGGGAGCTGGGGGTGTGCAGCCTGCAGAAGAGGAGGCTCAGGGCAGACCTCATTGCTCTCTGCAGCTACCTGAAGGGAGGCTGGAGCCAGCTGGGGTTGGGTTCTGCTGCCAGGCAATCAGAAACAAAACAAGAGAACCAGTGCCAGGGTAGGTTCAGGCTGGATGTTTAACAGAAGTTCTTCCCAATAAGAGTTATTGGCATTGGAATGGGCTGCCCAGGGAGGTGATGGAGTGCCCATCCCTGGAGGTGTCTGAGAAGAGGCTGCATGAGGCACTTAGTGCCATGGGTTAGTTGACTGGATCAGGCTAGGTGATAGGTTGGAATGGATGATCTTAGAGGTTTTTTTCAACCTGGTTAACTCAGTGATTCATACAACGAGGGTGGTGTGACCCTGGAACAGGTTGCCTAGCGTGGTGGTGGAAGCCCCATCCCTGTAAGGCCAGGTTGGACGTAGGTCTGAGCAACCTGGTCTAGTATGAGGTGTCCTTGGTAGGGGGTTTGGAACTAGATGATCCTTGTGGTCCCTTCCAGCCTTGACAATTCTGTGATTCCATAATCAGAGGAGATAAGATGAATAACTAAGAGAGACAGGGAAAAAACATTAAAAAAAAAAAAAAAAGAAAAAATCCAATAAGCAATAACAAGCAAAACCAACTCAAAACCAACCACTGGTTGTAAAGTGTATCAGAATGGATGAGCACAGACATCTAACCACAAGTACCAGAATTAAGTAAAAGAAAAAACAACAACAAAACAAATTCCAGAATGCCATGGTAAAAGATTAAAGGGTTAAGAAACATGTCTCCTATGAGGGTAGGCTGAGAGAGTTGGGGCTCTGCAGCCTGGAGAACAGAAGGCTTCCAGGAGACCTTGGAGTGACCTTCCAGGATTTGAAGAGGGGCTACAGGAGGGACTATTGATAAAGTCTTGTAATGACAGGATGAGGAGGAATGGCTTTGAACTGGCAGAGGGGAGATTGAAAGTGGATGTTAGGAGGAAGTTCTTTACAGTAAGGGTGGTAGAACTCTGGAATAGGTTGCCCACAGAGTCACCCAATGTGATCACATTGGGTGACTCTGTGCTCCACAACCTCCCTGGAGGTGGCAAGGCCAGGTTGGAGGAGTCCTTGAGCAACCTGTTCTAGTGAGAGATGTCTCTGCCTATGGCAGGGGGTTAGAACTGGATGAGCTCTGAGGTCCTTTCCAACCTAAATCATTCTATGCCTCTGTAATTCCTGTCATGGAGAGAACATCACAGAAATGAAAGCAAGCAGGGAAAAAGTGAAACAGTGGAAGTCAGAAAAATTAGTGAGAGGTGATTCACTTGACATTGCTGTAGAGATACCAAATCCTGTTTCAGATGCACTAAATATATGAGGCTGTTAGTGTTAGTCATCAGGAGTGAAAGGAGTCACATTGCTGCTTTTTAATCTTGATGGGTTTCAGGCTCCTGAATCAACGATTAAGCTTCCTCACAAAGGACGGTAGAAGACTGCAAGAAAATTTCATCCCAGGAATACTTTCAGGCCAACAACTTCTACACTTTTTTTTTTTTAGGCAACAGAAGAAAGAAGAACTCCATCTGCCATTTTAAGTAGTAAAATGTCTCCCAGCAGAGCAACACTTTCATCACTTGGCACTCATGTCCTTAATGAAGACACAGTCAATATTGCCACAGCTCGCCTGTGCACACCTTGCTGGTTTGTTACATCTGGTAGCTATTAGTACCCCTGTCCTCCAGCTACATTTCTCTCTGATCTCCCAAGTTAAGCATGTGTAGGTTGGGTGCAAGTTTTAAAGAAAATGTTCCTAATTGCCTCCAGTTGCTTCTGGGCTTGGCCTTAGTGATTCAGACTTCTTTTTTTTAAAGAGTTGTCTTCAGTAGAAGATAAATTCTGCCTTTTTTAACCTCGGGATAACAAAGACGTAAGATGAATCAAGGAAAGGTAGAAAGGGCACATTGTGAAGGAAAGAGAGCCACCTAAAAAAAAAGCCTTCACTTCTTACCTTAAGGTAAATTAGATGAGGTCAGCTTTATACTTTGCTTCCCCACTGGGAGGGATTTTTGTTTCCTGATTTTTCTAGATGTGAAACCAAAACCTCTTATCCTCTTTGTACACCTACTTTGCCTTAGGAAACATATGCTAGCCACCTGAAAATTATGGGGAAAGTTAAGGGGCAGAGTGTTTTTTCTTTTCTTTTGTTAAGTAGGACTCAGGACTGTAAGTTCAGAAAGAAGTGATACTTTCCCACTTTGGGCCACATGCCACCTGGGACATGGACAGAGGAATCAGTGCAGCCTCAGCAAGTGTGCAGATGACACCAAGCTGTGTGGCACAGTCGACTTGCTAGAGGGCAGGGATCCATCCAGAGGGACCTGGACAGGCTGCAGACATGAGCCCAAGACAAACTCAACACGGCATTCAACAGGTCCTGCACCTGGGTAGGCACAATCCCAAGTAAAAATACAGGCTGGACAGAATTAAAAATGTGAACTACACTACCAAATGGCTCTTTTCAAGTGCACCAACAGGACAAGGTGAAAGAACAACAACCAGGCAGGGAGAAGAAAGGAAGATAGAATCATAGAATGGTAAGGTTGGAAGGGACCTCAAGGATCATCCAGTTCCAACCCCCTGCCATAGGCAGGGACACCTCCCACTAGTACAGCTCACTCAAGGCCTCATCCAATCTGGCCTTGAACACATTACTCAGGATACTCAGGAGTGGGTTCACAGAAACAAATTCCCTCTGCAATTCAGGGTAGCTGGTTGTAAAAGACTCTCAAACAGGTAAGCAAAACAATTCCAGCCTGGGTGGGGAATGGCTGAGAGCAGCCCTGAGCAACAGGCCCTGGGGATCTGGAGTGATGAAAACTCAACCTGAGGCTGCAGTGTGAGTGCAGCCCAGACAGCAACTGTGTGCTGGGCTGCAGCAAGAGCAGTGTGTGCAGCAGGGCAAGGGAGGGGATTGTGCCCCTTTGCTCTGCTCTCCTCAGACCCCANGGGAGGGACTATTTACAAGGTCTGGTAATGACAGGACAAGGGGCAATGGGTTTGAACTGGCAGAGGGGAGATTGAAACTGGATGTTAGGAAGAAGTTGTTTGCAGTGAGGGTGGCGAGACACTGGCACAGGTTGCCCAGGGAGGCTGTGGTTGCTCCCTCCCTGGAGGTGTTCAAAGCCAGGTTGGAGGAGGCCTTGAGTGAGCTGTACTAGTGGGAGGTGTCCCTGCCTATGGAAGGAGGTTGGAACTAGATGATCCTTGAGGTCCCTTCCAACCTTACCTTTCTATGATTCTAAAACTACCACAACCAAACCAACCAAAACTCAGCTCAAAATCCTCCTCCATTAAAGACCATATTAACACCGTGAGTCTGAATTTGGTCAAAGTCTAACACCTACATTGTACCTCTTACCATTTTTCCCTACTACACCTTGCATGTCAGAATTTCTGGGAGAAAAAAAAAAAAAACAACAACAAAAACAACCAAAAAAGCATGAAGTTGTTTTTAACTACAACCAACCAACACTGCTGACAGAAATTGTCACTTCTTAATGAAGATGTGCTTTAGGAAGTGATTGAGCTATAAGCTGTCATTTCACGTGTTAAATGGACATCCAAACTCTAATCACTTGCAATTAAATCAATCAATCAGGGGGAAAGCATCATCACAGATACAATCAATCCAATCACTCAGTTTCCATGGGGAGTCACAGTGACCCCACAGTCAGATGAGTAAGAACAAGCCAGAACTAATGCATTTGCACAATACTTAGATTTTTTTTTTTTAATTTCTAAGAAACAGCCAAAAAAGTAGTCAAAAGAGCAACACCACCCTCACAACACTGATTTTGAAACCCTGTAGAGCTTAGTCAGCTGGTGAAGTGCAGCAATTATGAAATCAGAAAGGACTAGGCAGCTGGGAATTCCCAAAGCATATTTGGCTTTCCATCAGCACAGAGGGAAGTGAACCATAGGTTGTGGTCACTACAACCCCAAACAATGCTACAGGCTTGGGGCAGTGTGGCTGGAGAGCTGCTGGCATAAAGGGACCTGGGGGTTGTAACAGACTGGAGCCGAATGTGAGCCAGCAGTGTTGCCCAGGGGGCCAAGAAGGCCAACGGTGTACTGGCTTGGACTGAAAATGCTGAGCCCAGCAACAGTAGGGAGGTGATTGTGCCCTTGGACTCTGCTCTGGTGAGGCCACACCTCAAGTGTTGTGTTCAGTTTGAGGCACCACAGCACAAGAGAGATGTGGAGGTGCTGGAGTGGGTCCAGAGGAGGGCAAAAGAAGCTGGAGAAGGGCCTGGAGAATAAATCTGATGAGGAGAGACTGAGGGAGCTGGGGATGGTTAGTGTGAAACAGAGGAGGTTGAGGGCAGAGCTCATTGCTGTCTGCAGCTACCTGAAGGGACATTGTGGAGAGGCTGCTGCTGGGCTCTGCTCACAGGGAATTGGAGACAGCACAAGGAGGAATGGCCTCAAGCTGAGGTTGGGGAAGTATAGATTGGACATTAGGAGAAAGATTTTCCTGGAGAGAGTGTTCAGGGACTGGAACGAGCTGTACAGGGAGGTGGTGGTGTCACCCAGCCTGGATGTGGTGCTTGGGGTTATGGTCTAAGGTGAATGTCATAGGGTTCTAGGTTGGACCTGGTAACCCTGAGGGGCTTTGCCAACCTGCATATGTCTGTGATTCTGCGTGTCACTGCTCTCCTGGCAGGAGGCAGATTGCATGAGGAAAGGAGAAGGGCACCTACATTTCTGCACAGCTTTGAGGTCTTTCTGTTTTAATGGAGTACACATATTAACTGCTCCACCAACCACATCTCATGGTGCTAGAAATGGAAATAAAAGTGTCAGGGCTTGGGTTTACATTGGCTTCAGGGTATACCAACATTTCATTACTCAGGAGAACAGAGTAAAACTGAAACACCCATCTGCAGTCCTGTGAGCAGTTCTGGATTCCCCAGCACAAGGACATGGAAGTGTTGGAATGGGTCCAGAGGAGGCCACCAAGATGCTGAGAGGGCTGCAGCAGCTGTGCTGTGAGGACAGGCTGAGAGAGTTGGGGCTCTACAGCCTGGAGAAGAGAAGGCTTCCAGGAGAGCTTGGAGTAGCCTTCCAGGATCTGAAAGGGGGCTGCAGGAAGGCTGGGGAGGGACTATTGACAAGGTATTGTAATGACAGGACAAGGGGCAATGGGTTTGAAGTGGCAAAGGGGAGATTGAAACTGGATGTTAGGAGGATGTTGTTTGCAGTGAGAGTGGTGAGACACTGGCATAGGTTGCCCAGCGAGGTTGTGGAGCACAGAATCACCCAATGTAATCTTTGATCACATTGGGTGATTCTGTCATCCACAACCTCCCTGGATGTGTTCAAGGTCAGGATGTATGAGGTGACCTGTTCTAGTGGGAGGTGTCCCTGCCTATGGCAGGGGGCTGGAACTGGCTGAGCTTTGAGGTCACTTCCAACCTAAACCATTGTATGATTCTATGACTGTTTGCTTAGGTTGGTGTATTTTTATTTCACATGAGCAAATACACAAGAGGAATCCTGTTTCTGTAATAAGACAGACTTCACTAAGTGTACCTTGCTGTCTTTACAAACAAACCTGCCTTTCGTGTCCACAGCATACATAGTCAAGAAATACAAATGCAGACTGCAGTGATACTGGTGCTGACATTAAAGCTGTTTCCATGGATTCTTAGGGTGCAGAGGCAACCTTTATGCATGCTCAAAATAACTGCTGTGTGTAGCTAAAAGGTAAATCAGCCCTCCTGTGACAAGCAAGTTAAATTTTTGCTCCAACAGCATTTATCCCACGTTTTGCCAATCAAAACTAGAGCCCAGTGTTCCATGACCTGTGTTTGGCCATGTCTGTAACTGGAAGAACTCAACTACTTTATCTCTATAACGAATTCTACCATGGAGAGGTTAACAGCACCACCAGGCCATGCAGTAAAGATGCTAAGACAGAAACAATTTACAGGTATTTCATGTGACAATTGCTTCAGGCTCTCCACAGGCTCATATTGAAAGCAGGTTGCACTTTACTGCTGTTTTAAAAGGCTCCAGTGATGAAATGAATGGCAGTGTACTTGGGAAAACCTTCTCCGTGTACATGGGAAAACCTTCTTCACGCCTAGGCTTGGAAAAATAATATGTTGTGTGCTGCAACTGCCTGACCTTTTCTGAGTCAGTGATGAACCCATCTGGATGAAATAAGACTTCTATATGTAAGAGAAAAGTGATACTCAAGGTACATTATGATAATGCTTTGCAGCACACAAGGGGATGCAGGGAGGCACATGCAGAGGAGACAGAGGTAATAGTTTTCTTCCCTCGGTGAATTTTGCATTTAAGTTCTTCAGCAAGGAAATAAATGTCAAACCCAACAAAGGCTCAACTAACTAAACCAAAAGCTTTATGCAGTGTTTAAGAAAAGAGTGTGTTAGAAACCTAGTCAGGGAAATTTATGTTGTGGATAGAGAGTACAACATTCAGCACTCTTAGTATAGTAGTAAAAAGAGAAGACAGCGTAAGATAAAGGGAGTTTTGCTTTCAGGAACTGGGCAGTTCCTCCAGGTGGTGTTGATTTACTCTACATTTCCACATAACACAGCTAAAAGGAGACACTCAGGAATAGTCCTCATGCAGTGCTTAAGAAAAGACTTTGTTGGAAACCTAGTCAGGGAAATTTATGTTGTGGATAGAGAGTACAACATTCAGCACTCTTAGTATAGTAGTAAAAAGAGAAGACAGCGTAAGATAAAGGGAGTTTTGCTTTCAGGAACTGGGCAGTTCCTCCAGGTGGTGTTGATTAACTCTACATCCACAGAACACAGCTCAAAGGAGTCTTCATCTTAATGCTTTCACAAACACACTCAGGAACAAGCCCTCCTGGCCATGCTTGTCACATGGCAAAGACAACGGCTATCGGAGGTAGTGTGGGTAGAGGAGAAAGTTCATCTTGTTTCAGTTGAGACTTTCTTCCCTAAGCTTGACCCAGAATGCCACCAAGCATAACACACACAAGACAGGTGAGGAACCTCTCATCCAAGAGCCTAGGTCACTTAAAGTCAAGTTTATCCACCAATCTGGGAAACCAACCAGAATGCATGCTAAGGAATGTTTTATGAAGGGTGTGTAAATTGTTACTACAAACTGCAAGGAAAACCAAACAACAACAACAACTTCTCATCTAGGTAAGTAGGACTTCCAAACTTGTGGAAAAAAACCAAAACCAACACAAATTGTATACAAAATAAAGCAATATTCAAATTAAAACATAGACATGAGGAAGGTTAAGAAGCTTTAACAGTCTCACCTTAGCAAGGAAAAAGAAAAACAGCACGTATGTTACAAATGCCCATCAAAGGAAAATTAAGTTTTGAGGAATAGGAAACACTGAAATGCTTCAGAGCATCAGAAGGGACACATACTTCAGAAACCAAAGAGATGTCATTTACTACCAAGAGCAATTGGATTCCAACCCATCAACTATATCTGCTGAGTAAAATATTAGCTTCTAAAGGCAGTTTTATCCTGTTCCCTACAACACATAGTTTATATATATATGTAGATATATACACACACACACATTAATAAATAAATAAAATAAATTTTTGGTTGCCTTCTATTTGCTTTAAATATGCATTGTAGTGGATTTGGAACTTCCCCCACAACAATTAAAATTTACCAGACCATCTCAGATGGATTGAAAGTAAGATTAAGCTCTATTTACAGCAAAGCTAAACAGACCACAGCAGACACCAAGCTGGGGGCTGATGTTGCTGGGTTGGAGGGCAGAAGGGCTCTGCAGCAGGACCTCGACCGCCTGCACAGATGGGCAGAGTCCAAGGGGATGGAGCTCAACAAATGCAAGTGCCAGGTGCTGCACTTTGGCCACAACAACCCCATGCAGAGCTACAGGCTGGGCTGGGAGTGGCTGGAGAGCAGCCAAACAGAAAGGGATCTGGGGGTGCTGATTGACACCTGCCTGAACAGGAGCCAGCAGGGTGCCCAGGTGGCCAAGAAGGCCAATGGCATCCTGGCCTGCATCAGCAAGAGTGTGGCCAGCAGGAGCAGGGAGCTCATTCTCCCCCTGCACTCTACACTGCTTAGGCCACACCTTGAGTGCTGTGTCCAGTTCTGGGCCCCTCCATTGAAGAAGGACATTGAGGTGCTTGAGCGTGTCCAGAGAAGGGCAACGAGGCTGGGGAGAGGCCTGGAGCACAGCCCTATGGAGAGAGGCTGAGGGAGCTGGGATTGGTTAGCCTGGAGAAGAGGAGGCTCAGGGGAGACCTTCTTGCTGTCTCCAGCTACCTGAAGGGTGCTTGTAGCCAGGAGGAGGTTGCTTTCTTCTCTCAGGCAAGCAGCAGCAGAAGAAGAGGACACAGTCTCAAGCTGTGCCAGGGGAAGTTTAGGCTGGAGGTGAGGAGAAAGTTGTTGCCTGAGAGAGTCACTGACTGCTGGAATGGGCTGCCCAGGGAGGTGGTGGAGTCAGCGTCCCTGGAGGTGTTCAAGGCAGGTTTGGACGTGGCACTTGGTGCCATGGTCTGGTCTGGAGGGCTGTGGAAATGGGTTGGACTTGATGAGCTTTGAGGTCTCTTCCTACCTTGGTGATACTGGGATACTGTGATTTGACTACTTGTGTCTCTCAGCAGAAGAATGAGTGATAATAGGTGCTACTGTTATTTTCCTCTCACAGCCAAGGATTTAATTTGTCTCATTAAAATATTCCAATTAGCCTCAAACCAGCACAAACCCTTACCCTGATTAAGATTCCTAATGGCACACCCCAGGTACCTGTGTTTATAAGGCTTCTTTCTTCTTAGCCCAACAAACAAATAGGGTAGCCACCTGTACCACGAGCAGGTTCACCTGCCACCTCAATTACAGAGAGGAAAAAAACTACACTAACAGTATTTTAAAGCTGTTCTACATAGGTGGCCTATGGAAATACCAATCCAAGTATATGAAGAGCCATTTAAATAAGTTACGCATCCAGCAACAGAATTCTGGAGCAAGCAGTTGTGTTCAGCCTCAGCCTTCTAAAACATGACAAGGCAGAAGGATTTGCTTTGGAAATGGAAGATGATACAAGAAGGGGAGGATGCTGTTGATAAATTTGGCACCTGGATAAACAAATGTCTCAACAAATTTTAGCACAGAGTACTTCAGTTATAATCAGGAGAGGGATTTTCATTGTGGGAATTTCCCAAAAGGCTGGGCTGCTGTGATGGTTTGGGAGTTCCCTGTCCCCCCACACTTTGTAAAATGACCCAGACTAGAACTCAGCCAGCTGGAAGTTAAGGACTGAAGCTCTATTTACAGCTCAGCACAATGGACAAGCAGAGATATACACTACAGACAGGAATAGTTACAGACATAGACAAGTTAAACGGAATACAGAAACACAACTCCCCTCCCAGAAATCAGAGACCCCAGGAGGGGCTCCCAACCACCCTTTCACCTTCTCCCCACCCCTGTACCTTACCCCAAGGTTTGCCTTACACACAAGGTGAATTAGGAGGATCAGCCAGGAGGGGTTAGAAGGAAAGTGGTTAGTGAAAATTAATCGGCAGAGGAGCCAAAGTCAGAAGCTGCCAGACCGCCCCAGATGCTGTTCTCCCAGCAAGAGACAGACAGAGACTGACTTATCAATATTTTGGTTATTCTTCCCAAACAATTTTTCAGCAAGCCTATGAGTGAAATAGACATCACCATGTTTTCTTTTCACAGCCTATAGTGCAATTTTCTCTATTAAAATATTCTAATTAGCCTCAAACCAGCA
>VWZE01004292.1:23427-34984 GCA_013396675.1 Eubucco bourcierii
GGGTCCAGAGGAGGCCATGAAGATGCTGAGAGGGCTGCAGCAGCTCTGCTGTGAGGACAGGCTGAGAGAGTTGGGGCTGTGCAACCTGGAGAAGAGAAGGCTTCCAGGAGATCTTGGAATGGCCTTCCAGGATCTGAAGGGGCCTACAGGAAGGTTGGGGAGAGACTATTGACAAGGTCTTGGAATTCCAGGACAAGGGGCAATGGGTTTGAAGTGGTAGAGGGGAGATTGAAACTGGAGGTTAGGAGGAAGTTGTTTGGAGTGAGGGTGGTGAGACACTGGCACAGGTTGCCCAGGGTGGTTGTGGCTGCTTCCTCCCTGGAGGTGGTCAAGGCCAGGTTGGACGAGGCCTTGAGTGACCTGTACTAGTGGAAGGTGTCCCTGTGGTAGAGGGTTGAAACTGGATGATCCTTGGTGTCCCTTCCAACCTTATCATTCTATGATTTTAACTGTCCTCTGCCCAGCCCTGGAGAGACATGTGCCATGCTGGCATCAGTGCTGGGCACCTCAGCACAAGACAGATGGATACACTACAGAGGGACCAGCAAGATGAGCCATTAAGACAATCAAAGCCTTGAAGCACCTGACAGAGGAGAAGAGGCTAAGAGAATTGGGACTGTTGGTCTAGAGGAAGAGGAGACCTTAAGAAGATACTGTCACAGTGCATAAATACTTAATGAGAGCAAAGACTCTTCTCAGCAGGGCTCAGTGACAGGGTAGGAGGCAAAAAAAAAAAAAGTTATCGGAAGTCATAAAATGGTTTAGGATGGAAGGAACCTCAAAGCTCATCCAGTTCCAACCCTCTGCCATAAGCAGGGACACCTCCCACTAGAACGGGTTGTTCAAGGACTCATCCAACCTGATCCTGAAGACCTCCAGGGAGGTTGTGGAGCACAGAATCTTTGATCACATTGGGTGATTCTGTGCTCCATAACCTCCCTGGGCAACCTGTGCCAGTGTCTCACCACCCTCACTGCACACAACTTCCTCCTAACAGCCAGTTTCAATCTCTCCTCTGCCAGTTTAAATCCATTCCTCCTCCTCCTGTCATTACAAGACCTTGTCAATAATCCCTCCTCAGCCTTCCTGTAGAGCCCCCTTCAGATACTGCAAGGCTACTCTAAGGTCTCCTGGAAGCCTTCTACAGGCTGCAGAGCCCCAGCTGTTGTAGCCTGTACTTGTAGGAGAGGTGCTCTCTCAGCCTGTCCTCAGACAGTGTAACACACACAATAATGAAGTGATTGGATTGTGCTTTTTGTTCTTTAAAAGCACTGAGGTGGTCCAATACTGCAGCATATTACCCAGCTGCAGACTCTCCATCTGTGGAAAGGTTCCATATGAAACTGGACATGGTTCTGCACCTCTCTTTACCTGCCCCTGCTCTGAGTCAGATATGGGACTAGATAATCTCCAGAAATATCTCCCAACCTCCACTCACAGTTCTTGTCCTCATTATAGATATACAGCAGGAACACTACACATGCCCATGAAGTTCCAAATCAGTAGCATTATGTTGCATGATTTTACACTTTGAGTAACCAGGTCACCCCCATTTGTCAAATTTGGCTGCAATGGTTGAGATCAGACCTCCCTTGCAGAGCTTTGGTTGTCCAGTGATGCTGGAACCCTCTGTAAAAAGGGCTGGAATATTCATCATTAATATTCATCATTAGTCTAACATCAGTAAGTTCAGTAGTATGATGCCAATGGTGTAAAAAAAAAAACAAACAAACATTACAAATAAGGAATTATGTGCAGTTATTTGTTAAGAATTAAATCCTTTTCTTTCAATACTCTGATGTCTATTAAAATGCACAATTATTAATTCCTGAGTTATCTATTGTCAACAGTATTAAATTACAGAGTACAGAAAAACAGGAACCTGATAGGATGAGTCCAGCAGAGGGCCTCAAGGATGTTTGGGGGATTTAAGCATCTCCCCTAACAAGAGAGGCTGAAAGCCCTGGGGCTGTTCAGTCTTGAGAAGAGAAGACTGAAAGGAGATCTGATCAATACATACAAACGTCTGAGGGGTGGGGAGCAAGTGGCTGGGGCCAAGCTCTTTTTGATTGTCAGCAGCAATAAGCCAAGGAGCAACAGCAACAAACTGGAACAAAGGTGGTTTCAGCTCCCCATGAGGAGAAACTTCTTTCCAGTGAAGTGATGGAGCCTTGGAGCAGGCTGCCCAGAGTGGTTGTGGAGTCTCCTGCTCTGAAGACTTTAAAACCTCACCTGAACGCATTCCTGTGTGACCTGTCCTAGGTCATCTTGCTTTGGCACTTAATGATCTCTGGAGGTCCTTTCCAACCTCTAATGTTCTGTGATGCTGCAATTATTTTTGTGTTAATGGCTTTAGGTTTTATATTCCTAAGAAGTGGTTTACACTGTTTGATTATGCCACATTTCCTCATTATTCATTGCCTGCATTCAAAATAAATACCTGTTCAGGTGGGTTGTAATTTTTTTTTTTCCTTAAGCATCAAAAGCGCCACTAAAGAGTAGGTATTTGTAAGATGTTACTACTGTCCCCAGCTTCTCTAAGTCAAGATCATAACCCAGTTATCTGTAGTCATCACTCACAGATGAAGCCCACTTGGCAGATCTTCAAGGTTTCTATCTTAAAAAGGACTAAAATAAATGAAACCGGATGCTGGGAAGAAAAAAAATAAAATAAAAAGAGAGAAGACCCTGCAATTTAAAAAGAAATAAAGCAAACTCATTTAACACTCACTGCTGAATGTAACTTTATGTCAGTAGCAGTTAAAAGTTATCCTATTCCTGGAGAGGTAAAGAAAGAAGTAGATCTCTCATGATTTTGTTACTCCTCCTATTATACAAATGTGAAGCTCATCAAGCCTCCTAAAAGATCAAAATAAAAATTATACCGTAGAAAGAAGAATCACAAGGAGGGAGAAACTCTGGATTCCTTCAGAGATGATTTCTGCAGGAGCATTCAAAATTTTCAAACTCTTGTCAGCTTTGATTAATTGAGGGAGGTAAAAATCTGCCTTTATTATGGCAATAGCTTTTAATACTGGGAGTAATCGAAAGGTGACTGTCATATTAACAAGACCTGCCTGAGGAATCAGGGTAGGCATTTCCTATTCAAACTCACTTCACAGCAATTGCCAGGAGCCAGGCTGGGGCAAAAAACTGTCTGACTTTTAAACATTGCTTTAGCATCAGCACTGCTAGACCAAGAGAGTTTTGCTTAAGTGTTCCAGGCTCTCTGGGGTGTGTGCTCTGATTTCATTTGTGCTCAGTGTCATGCTGGCCTTGCGAAAGCACGCTCTTCATGGAAGCGAGTTAGTTGTATGTTTGTTATGTAAGAATAAGCTGCCTTTTCTGTTCTGTTTGGAACCTGCAATGTTACAGTGGCGTACTCTCAGTGGCTGCTAAATGACAGCAGGACTAGGCAGAAATTTAAGCACTTCTAGCAGATTTGCAGTCCAGAGAAGGGCCACAGAGATGCTTAGAGGGCTGCAGCAACTATGTTCTGAGGACAGGCTGAGAGAGTTGGGGCTCTGCAGCCTGCAGAAGAGAAGGCTTCCAGGAGAGCTTGGAGTGGCCTTCCAGGATCTGAAGGGGGCCTACAGGAAGGCTGGGGAGAGACTATTGACAAGGTCTTGTAATGACAGGACAAGGGGCAAGAGGTTTGAATTGGCAGAGGGGAGATTTAGACTGGATGTTAGGAGGAAGTTCTTCCCAGTGAGGGTGGCGAGACACTGGCACAGGTTGCCCAGGGAGGCTGTGGCTGTTCCCTCCCTGGAGGTATTGAAGGCCAGATTGGACAAGGCCTTGAGTGACCTGTGCTAGTGGGAAGTGTCCCTGCCTATGGCAGGGGGTTGGAACTGGATGAGCTTTGAGGTCCCTTCCAACCTTACCATTCTATGATTATTTTTTTCACAGGACATTACAAATAATTTTCTGCAGTGCAGTAGTTGGATACATTCTCAACCTTTTCAAGCACTCAATTTCCACCACAACTGTTTTAGTTACTAAAATATTCCAGACTGACAGTGACCTCTGCATCTTGATGTTTCAGCTCCAGATTACATAGCTCTGATGGGCTGCTAACCAACAGCTCACTGAAGCATCTCACTGTGAGGGTGACCAGAACCCTGGAACAGGCTGCCCAGGGTGGGTTTTAGATTATCCCTCTCTGGAGATATTCAGAACATGCCTGGATGAATTCCTGTGTGATCTAGTAGAGGTGATCCTGCTCTGGCAGGGGAGTTGGACTGGATGAGCTTTCCAGGTCCCTTCCAGCCCCTAACATTCCATGATTCTGTCAATCAGCTGAAACCACATAGCAGATGCTGGGGATTCATCTGAGAGCAGTGCTTGCCCTCCAGAGCCACAGGCAGACATGGCAGCCAGGGCTAGCAGTCTCTATGCATTATCTTGGAAATATTACCCAATCAGTCAGGGTTGGAAAGGACCACAAGGATCAACCAGTTCCAAGCCCCCTGCCATAGGCAGGGACACCTCCCACTAGATCAGGCTGGTCACAGCCTCATCCAGCCTGGCCTTAAACACCTCCAGGGATGAGGCTTCCACCACCTCTCCAGACAACCCCTTCCAGGCTCTCACCACCCTCATGCTGAAGAGCTTCTTCCTAACATCCATTCTGTATCCACCCATTTCTAGCTTGGTTCCATTCCCCCCAGTCCTGTCACTACCTGACAGCCTAAAAACTCCCTCCCCAGCCATCCAAGGGAGCCATGCAAGCAAGGAGGGTCACAAAGAGAGGGAAGCAGAAAAAAGGGCAGAAGTGGGTGGAGAAAGCTTGTGCTCCCAAGTATAAACTATTCAGCAAAGGATGGGATGATATAAATCTATCAGTTACTATTACTATTCTGTGTCCTATCCCTAGTTTTACTTACCTTTTACTCCAGACTCCTATTCTTCTTGGCAAGTGTTAGTTCTAAACCACCACAAATAAAAAATACACAAATAATATCTATACACAGTACCCCAGGAGGCAGTGGAATAACTTTCTTCCGTGATTCTTAGGATCAAAGCTACAGGTGTCATTTGACTTTGCTTTTCACAGTTGGAAGAGACCTCAAAGCTCATCAAGTCCAAGCCATTACAACAGACCTCAAGACCAGACCATGGCACCAAGTGCCACGTCCAACCCTGCCTTGAACACCTCCAGGGACGCTGACTCCACCACCTCCTTGGGCAGCCCATTCCAGCAGTCAGTGACTCTCTCAGGCAACAACTTTCTCCTCACCTCCAGCCTAAACTTCCCCTGGCACAGCTTGAGACTATGTCCTCTTGTTCTGCTGCTGCTTGCCTGAGAGAAGAAAGCAACCTCCCCCTGGCTACAAGCACCCTTCAGGTAGCTGGAGACAGCAAGAAGGTCTCCCCTGAGCCTCCTCTTCTCCAGGCTAACCAATCCCAGCTCCCTCAGCCTCTCTCCATAGGGCTGTGCTCCAGGCCTCTCCCCAGCCTCGTTGCCCTTCTCTGGACACACTCAAGCACCTCAATGTCCTTCTTCAATGGAGGGGCCCAGAACTGGACACAGCACTCAAGGTGTGGCCTAAGCAGTGCAGAGTGCAGGGGGAGAATGAGCTCCCTGCTCCTGCTGGCCACACACTCCTGCTCTCCAGCCACTCCCAGCCCAGCCTGTAGCTCTGCATGGGGTTGTTGTGGTCAAAGTGCAGCACCTGGCACTTGGATTTATTGAATGCCATCCCCTTGGACTCTGCCCATCTGTGCAGGCAGTCGAGGTTTTAAAGAACTCTTTCATTGAGCAACCAGTGGAAATTGTTGGACAGACCTCTGGAGCTGCCCCAAACTCATCAGGGAGTTCATCTGGTAGAACACAGCATTATCTGCCTTCTGTTATCGCAGTGCTGCTGGCATTTTACTACAGAGCTCAGGTTGCACTGATGAACACAGAGGTAACCAGCACACTGGTGAAGAGGGACAAGTCCAGGGAACAAATTTAAAGCAAATCAGCTACTGAACAGTGCCTATAGTTCAGAAGGATATGAACTACTGTGAGCTGAGCTTTTATTACCTCCTTTGCAACGCTACTTGCCATTTACATACACTTGAAACATCTGGCCATAGTGGAACTCCCTCCACTTACCACAGAATAAAGTCTGGGAGTTTAGGTTTTGCGTGTGTTTTTGTTTGTTTGTCTCTCAATTATTTTTCCTTCTTCTCATAAAAGCGTCTAAAATTCCATTTAAAAGCCTTGTAAAAAAGATTCTATGTAGAGGACACCAGTATAGAGATCTTAGTGGAAGCTGAGTTAGCAACACTAAGGTTGCTAACTATGCTATGTGGCATAAGAAAGGCATTCCTTTAGACCTTATATACTCAGTTATGTTATTCAAATTCCAGTTGACCTTTTCCACTTCCTCATTCTTGTCTCCTCCTTCCCCCTCTTTCTTTGGTCTGATCTTCCTTACCAGCGCTCTGGCCCTGACCCATCACTATGTCATTCCACAGCTCTCTACTTCCCAAACTTGCTTCCTAACTGACTTCTTTCACGCATTCCTCCATCAATCAATCATTCCCTAGTCAAAAACTCCCAGAAGTTGCCCAAAACAGCAGATGGGAATAAATAAAACAGAGCAAAACCAACCAAGCAAATGTTAGACAAACCCAGGCCACACTCCAACACATCCCCCACAACAAAAGCTAACCAAACCCCTCAAACCAGACACAAACACAGCCCCAAGTCTCTATTTCAGGGCAGTGTGTTTTCACCACAGGACATCAGCCTCAAGGTTTCACCAATTACATCTCCAAGCCATCAGAGAACAAGCAAAATGCTTATTTTTGTGTTATTATTTCTTTTTAAAGCAACAATTAGCATGTGCCACGAAGGCAAAACTGTGAATTTATTACAGTTAAACCTGCTACGCTCTCAACACAATAAAATTGCAAGTTTGAATGCCAGTTAAAAAAAACTGTGGTAAACAAATAAAATTATTCTAGAAGACAACCCAAAACGTGCAAACTCTCACTGGAAAAATGAAAAACCCTCCCACAGACACCCAGGATATTTACTCACCACGGCAGAATCACAGGGGCTGGAAGGGACCTCAGACCTTCCTTCAGTCCAAGCTGCCTGCCCAGGCCAGATCACCCAGGGTAGTTCACACAGGAACACACCCAGGTGGGTTGGGAAAGCCTCCAGAGAAAGAGACTCCACAACCTCTCTGGGCAGCCTGCTCCAGACTCCCAACACACTCACTACAAAAAAAGCTTTCCCTCACATCAAAATGGAACCTTCTCTGTTCCAGTTTGTAACTACTGCTCCTTGACTTCTGGCTGCTGACCACCAAAAAGCCTTCAGCCCCAACCACCTGCCCCCCGCCCCTCAGCTATTTGCACACACTGATTAGATCTCCTCTGCAGCTGCTAAGCTACCTCTGTGTGGTAAGGGCGAGCCACAGGTAGAGCCAGCAGACAGGCAAATCTCTGGAGAGCAGAACTCCGTTTCCACACCTGTGGTCAATTTCTTAATTAACAGCTGGGGCGGGGGCCAAGGGGCAGGGGAGTGTCAGGGAGTGCGGCTCAAGGTCGTTCAGGACTCGGCCCTGGGCGGGAGGAAGGTGGGGTGGAGATGGGATGGAATCGTTTGCAGCTGCCCCGCTATGGTAAAAAGCCTCACAGACCAGATGCACATTTTTAAGGGTCAAAGAATAGTACGGTTGGAAGGGACCTCAAGGATCATCTAGTTCCAACCCCCTGCCATAGGCAGGGACACCTCCCAATAGTACAGCTCACTCAAGGCTTCCTCCAACCTGGCCTTGAACCCCTCCAGGGAGGGAGCAGCCACAACCTCCCTGGGCAACCTGTGCCAGTGTCTCACCACTCTCACTCCAAACAACTTCCTCCTAACATCCAGCATAAATCTCCCCTCTGCCACTTCAAACCCATTGCCCTTATCCTGGCATGACAAGACGTTGTCAATAGTCCCTCCCCAGCCCTCCTGTAGGCCCCTTCAGATCCTGGAAGCCCACCCCAAGGTCTCCTGGAAGCCTTCTCTTCTCCAGGCTGCAGAGCCCCAACTCTCTCAGCCTGTCCTCATAGCAGAGCTGCTGCAGCCCTCTCAGCATCCTCGTGGCCTGCTCTGCACTGCCTCCAACACTTCCATGTCCTTCCTGTGCTGGGGGCTCCAGAACTGCACCCAGGACTCCAGGTGGGGTCTGAGGAGAGCAGAGCAAAGGGGCAGAATCCCCTCCCTTGCCCTGCTGCCCACACTGCTCTCAATGCAGCCCAGCACACAGTTGCTGTCTGGGCTGCACTCACACTGCAGCCTCATCTGGAGCTTTTCCTCACCCCACACCCCCAGGACCTGTTCCTCAGGGCTGCTCTCAGTCATTCCCCACCCAGCCTGGAGTTGTGCTTGGCACTGTGCCTACCCAGGTGCAGGACCTTACACTTGGCCTTGTTAAATGTCATGAGGTTGGCCTGGGCCCAGCTCTGCAGCCTGTCCATGTCCCTCTGGATGGATCCCTGCCCTCTAGCAAGTCTCCTGTGCCACACAGCTTGGTGCCATCTGCACACTTGCTGAGGCTCCACTGATTCCTCTGTCCATGGCACTGACAAAGATGTCAAACAGCACTGGTGCCAGCACTGACAACTGAGGGACACCAGTTGGCACAGATCTCCAGGTGGACATTGTGCCCTTGATCTCCACTCTCTGGGTGCCACCATCCAGCCAGTTCCTTACCCAGCAGTGTTCCACACATCCAGTCCATGTTTTTCCAGTTTGGTGCCCAGGATGTCGTGTGGGACAGAGTCAAATGCGTGAGTCAGGTCCAGGCAGATGCCGTCAGTTGCCCTTCCCTTGTCCACTGTCACTGTGACTTCACCATAAATGTCTGTACCATTCAAGGCCACCGGGGAAGGTTGGAGCTGGGGCGAAGAATGGGACAATACCTACGTTAGTGAACTACAAGAAATCATTATAATAACTTATTATGAATATACCTGCTCTTGTAACATAAATTGTGGCTTCTTCCAGCCTGGGGTGTTCAGGATTGATGGAGCCATGCTGCCTGCACCCAGTGCTGTAATAAAACCCATGTACTTCATAACTCTGCATGAGTTTTGGGGTTCATTTTGCAAGTCACACAGAAGAGCAAAACACCTGAGGTGATCCCTGCCAGACTCGCTCCCTAGCAGCAGGTCTCCCTACAAGCTGCAGCTGCCAGAGCAATGCCAGAACCCAGCAGAGTTTCCAGCCCAAGTGCTTGTTTCAGCTCTGGTTTTAAAAGACCTTCTGGCCGGTTTTTAGCAAGAAAGGCTACACAGGGGAAGGGGAAATCCTACCTGGCAGAGCAGCTTGAACTGCAACAGTTGCTGTTTGGTTGCAAAGCAGCAACAGGAGTACTCTCGTGTGCAAAGGCATAGGGCATTTTTTATGCCAAATGCTACCATTTCCATTCGTATCTTATTTCAAGGGCTGACAGTCATAGCTGCTACTTAACAGGAAGATGGTTGAACTGGAAGAAACCTTAAAAAGCAATACTTAACTGCACTGAAGATACTGAGAGGGCTGCAGCAGCTCTGCTGTGAGGACAGGCTGAGGGAGTTGGGGCTCTGCAGCCTGGAGAGGAGAAGGCTTCCAGGAGACCTTAGAGTAGCCTTCCAGGGTCTGAAGGGAGCTCCAGGAAGGCTGGGGAGGGATATTGACAAGGGCTTGTAATGACAGGACAAGGGGAATGGATTTGAACTGGAAGAGGGGAGACTGAATCTGGATGTTAGGAGGAAGTTGTTTGCAGTGAGGGTGGTGAGACACTGGCACAGGTTGCCCAGAGAGGATGTGGAGTACAGAATCAGCAAATGTGATCTTTGATCACATTCTGTGCTTCTGTGCTCCACAACCTCCCTGGAGGTGTTCAAGGCCAGGCTGGATGAAGCTTTGAGTGACCTGTTCTAGTGAGAGGTGTCCCTGCCTATGGCACAGGGGGATTGGGAACTGGATGAGCTTTGAGGTCACTTCCAACCTAAACCATTCTATGATTCTACGTTGATTGATCAACTCTGCTTTATAAAAAGAAAACATCAAACCCTGCAGGCATAGCTAAAGTACCCTGGGCTCCCATCTCTCTGTTTTATAGATCTCCTGATGGAGGTTTCTCTGAAGTAAGGAAGGAAGATTTTGCCACTGCAGCAACTTTGCAGGCTTTGACACTTTTCCCTCCCTTAGAGCAAATAAGGTTCATGTCTCCCTGAAGATCTCTGAAAGGGATAACTGAGTGATACCACATCTTCAGCAACTACACAATCAACAGTTCACTTAGAGTCTTTCTCAGGTGAGAAAAGCAAAAAACCATCTTCTCCAGAGCCCAAGGATGTCAGCCATAAGATTGCTTCCATGAATTAAATGCATTTAGCTGATTTCCTCCATATGCCCATGATCCAAAGGAAAAAAAAAAAAAATTACAGGTTCACTGGCTGTAAATTAATTAAAAAGCTTAGATATAAAATGCTACCATACTGTTGGCTGCATTAATTGCATAAGAAAAGATTATGGGACTTGAAAGCTAAAAATGTAGGAAATATGTATTGGAAGCTTAGCCATATAACAACAGGGGTGGATTATTTTGGTGATGGAGTTAATTCTAAATTAGAAATTAAGATTTCAGTAGGAAAAAAAGAAATGAACACCAAAATACAGTAGACTGAAAAGCTTATTTTCTGCTGCTGCTGGCAGTTCAAGTTAAAATTAAGCACCTCACTTGAGCATCCCGACTCAAAAATCGTCTCTGTACTGAATAAACTCATACGACCTGAATGTGTTGCATCTACCAGTAGGCAGTGAGTGCTAAAAGGCAATAGACTGAAGGAGATGAAGGAGCTGAAGGAAACACAGGAATGAGAAAATATCTTGACTGACATTTGAGACAAGCCTGATGTGCAAAGCATGCAGGTAATACCTATCAATGAAGCACAGGAAAAAACATGAACATGAATGTTATGTCCATTCATACTCAAGATACAGCCCCTGAGACTAGCTTGGAATCTCTGGGGAGAAAAAAAGTGATCCTTTTTTATTATTATTATTTTGTTTTCCTTCCCCTTTCAAGCAAAATGTGTAACTTTTCTCACTCTCTTAAAATCATAGGTAAAGATGAAATTGTAAAATATTGCTTTTCATGACTATGATATTTTTATCAAGGAAGGAAAAGGTTTCTTCAATTAACTTTAGGTCCATATATAAAGCATTATATATATATTTCTATATAGCATTTTATATATATAATATATAATGTATAATAGATAATAGATAAGAGACAACAGATAACAGGTAATAGAAAACAGATATGTATATGTTTATAAATGTATGTATTTTATATATATCTATTATATATGATGTCAACCATTTCAGGCTGACAGTTCTTGCTTTCTGACTCCTCTCCAGTTAGAGACATCCTTCTTTCCAAATATCACCTCAGGGTTTCATCAGCTTGTAAGCTTGTGCCCCCATATCATAGAATCATAGAATCATAGAATCATAGAATGGTAAGGTTGGAAGGGACCTCAAGGATCATCTAGTTCCAACCCCCTGCCATAGGCA
>VWZE01004293.1:0-18895 GCA_013396675.1 Eubucco bourcierii
TGTGCTGGGGGCTCCAGAACTGGACACAGGACTGCAGATGGAATAGAGACAAAGAGACACAAACTAATATGGGACCAAATCCCTGATGGCAATTACATCACCACTGGCACCACTGTTGCTGGGTGACAGGCACTTGAGAAGCCCCAGACTGGATTCAGCAGCAGATGGCAGCCAGATCCAGCAGCTGGGTTCTAGAACACACAGATTGGGATCTAAGGCAGAAGGGACAGAGTCCTCCTGGGACACCAGCCAGTGAAGAAGAGGCTTGACCCTGGTAATACCTCAACTTGATCCTGAAGATGCTGTCCATGGGATGCAGTCCCTTGTTGGGCAGTTGAGGATCACCTGTCCTGTCTGCTTCTCCCCACAGCTGCCACCTCTGACTTGCTGCACCCCAAGGTGGGCCACAAGCTGCAGCAGTGCTCTCGGTCTGCAGAGGAGCAAGTCTCAGGCAGAGGCTTTCTGCAGCCCAGCCCTGGGCAGGAATTCTCCCTATCAGCTTCTCCCTGCTAGAAGCAGTCCCTGGCTGTGCAGATCTGTCCTGAACAGCAGAAGGTGCCTGAGCTGAGCAGAGCAGAGCAAAGCCTGAGCTCTGAAGTGACAGCACTGAGCAGAATCAGATCTGCTCTAGCTCAAAGCAGGACACTTCCACAAAGTGCCAACATTACCCCCAAGAAAGGAAAGGTGAGACTTGAGGTTTGTAAACAACACTCCAGGCAAGAATCAGCAGCAAGCATGGTGGCAGAGTCTCCATCCCATGTGTGGATGGCTGTGCACCCTGGGAACAAGCAGGTTGTGCTGCCTGTGTCCAAGTGCAGCATCTCTGCTCCTGGCCAGTGCTGCAAACACACCACAGCTGCTGGAAGAGTATCTCACACTAATTGGTAACTCCTCTGAGTCACCAGCTCCAAGAAGCCTTGCTTTTCCTCAGAAGATGAAAGCCATGAGTGACACAGGTTTCCTGCAATTTCTAGCTGTTGCATCACCAAGGAGATAATGTCTTTGCTGGTGCCTGGGGACTGGGATCATACAGCTGTGTAAACTGCGTGTGGGCTAAAGTATCCCAGGGCTGCATCCTCATCCCAACACTTCCAAAGCAAAATAAAACCTCTCTGGAGGCAGCATCATTGCAGAGAAACATTAAACCCAGCAACTTGGCCCAAAAGGAGCAAAAGAGTTATTTTTCATCAAAGCAGGACACTACAAATTTTATCTTCATCTCCAGCCCCGAGTTCCAGGCTTTGTCTTTCCTCTCGAGTTACACCAGAGTCACGTGAATAGTTTTAATTAAAGCTACTCAGGCTTTGTGCAAGGGGTAGTGGTGAAACTGCACCTCTGATCTGCAGACCTGAGCACTCAGCTTCTCACTCTCTACAACTCCCCCCAAAAAGGTTATAGAGAGGTGGGGGTTGGTCTCTTCTTCCCAGTTACAAGTGGTAGGACAAGAGGAAATGGCCTCAAACTGCACCAGGCGAGGTTTAGGTTGGACATTAGAAGAAACTTCCTCACTGAAAGGACAGACTGGAACAGGCTGCCCAGGGAGGTGGTTGAATTCCCATCTCTGGAGATGTTCAAAAGACACAGAGACGTGGAGGATCTTGGTGCTGAGGGCTATGGCTTAGCACCAGCTTTGGCAGAGTCAGATATTGGTTGGACTTGAGGATCTTGGTGCTGAGGGTTATGGTTTAGCACCAGTTTTGGCAGAGTCAGATATTGGTTGGACTTGAGGATCTTGGTGCTGAGGGTTATGGTTTAGCACCAGTTTTGGCAGAGTCAGATATTGGTTGGACTTGAGGATCTTGGTGCTGAGGGTTATGGTTTAGCACCAGTTTTGGCAGAGTCAGATATTGGTTGGACTTGAGGATCTTGGTGCTGAGGGTTATGGTTTAGCACCAGTTTTGGCAGAGTCAGATATTGGTTGGACTTGAGGATCTTGGTGCTGAGGGTTATGGTTTAGCACCAGTTTTGGCAGAGTCAGATATTGGTTGGACTTGAGGATCTTGGTGCTGAGGGTTATGGTTTAGCACCAGTTTTGGCAGAGTCAGATATTGGTTGGACTTGAGGATCTTGGTGCTGAGGGTTATGGTTTAGCACCAGTTTTGGCAGAGTCAGATATTGGTTGGACTTGAGGATCTTGGTGCTGAGGGTTATGGTTTAGCACCAGTTTTGGCAGAGTCAGATATTGGTTGGACTTGAGGATCTTGGTGCTGAGGGCCATGGTTTAGCACCAGCTTTGGCAGAGTCAAATATTGGTTGGACTTGAGGATCTTAAAGGTGTTATTCTAAGTTGTGCTTGGATTCATCTGTCCACAAACACAACAGATGTAGTGATTTAACTTGGCAGAAAATCACTTACCAATTAATGCCCATAGATGAAAACTCTTTGAGTTCACCACTTGGGGTAGGGCAGAAGGTACCACCACACAGTCTTGATGGTCTTGGAGTTACCCTGATGGCACCAAATAAAGACCCAGCCCAGAAGCTGGTATTTGCAGCACAGTTCCTGGCCCACTAGATTCTAACCCAGCTGACAAACACACACCAGTTTCACGTCCAGCACTCCCCTCCCCACGGGCACAGCCCCCAAGGAAAACTCCTGCTGCTGGGAAGGATGTGTGGAGCTACATCCCTGCAGGGAATCTGGGATATAGCTAAAGGCAGAGTGCAGGGTCAGATTTCTGATGTGTGGAGAGGACAGCTTGTTCTGAGATGGGCTCCCTGCCTTTGCCCACCTCAGCCCAGAGGCAGAGTGATTTGGGTTGGAAGGGACCTCCAGAGGTCATGCCCAGCTAGAGCTTTCTGTTACTCAGAAAGCCAAGGCAGGGGGATAATTTCAGATACCAGAGGAAAGACTGAAGAGCAGGAATGGTGGAAGCCTTCACATCAGCCAGGAGAGCTTGCTGTGGCCATTAACTGTCCCCAGACCCTCCCTTCACCCCCAAGAACAGCAGACCAAAGGCAGCAGCCCACTCTCAGCCCCTTCCACTCCTCACAGGGGCACCTTTCATCTTCACACATCTATATCTGATGCTATGAAATGTTTCTCTTCATCATCCAAATATTAAAAATCCCCTTTGAAAAAAAGCTCAGAACCTGCCATCTGTTTCCATTTAGGCTGCTCTGATTCCTTCTTCTTTGAAATGGAATCTAAAACGTTACTTAAAGGTCCTGTAATCTAGGGGGGGGTGGGAGGAGAGCAACCAAAACCCAAACACCACCACTGCCACCACTGTCACCCTGCCGAAAAGCAAAGCCCTGGTGAGAGCCAAGTGTTGGGCAGATGAAAAGAGAAAACTGAGAGGAGATCTTATTGATATTTATAACATATCTGCAGGGTGGGTGTCAAGAAGAAGGGGCCAGACCTTTTCAGTGGTGTCCTATGATAGGACAAGGGGCAACAAGCACAAACAGGAACCCAGGAAGATCCACCTCGATGTGGGGAGAAACTTACTTGCTGCAAGGGTGCCAGAGCCATGGAGCAGGCTGCCTGGAGAACTTGTGGAGTCTCCTTCTCTGGAGGCTTTCAAGACCCACGTGGACATGTTCCTGTATGACCTGCCCTAGGTGATCAGACATCTGACATGTCTCACTGGGCCAGTCCTTTGGCTTGGGCTTAGTTAGCTTTACTAGCTTTAGTAGCTACACCTGGATGTAAATAAAGAATCATCACTGGGAGGATAAGAGAGCACAGAATCATAGAATGGTTTGAGTGAGAAGGGACCTCCAAAGGTCATCCAGTCCAACCCCCCTGCAGGCAGCAGGGACATCCTCCACTACAGCAGGTTGCTCAAAGCCTTCTCCAGCCTCACCTTCAATAGCTCCAGGCATGGGGCCTCAACTCCCTCCCTGGGCAACCAGTTCCAGTGTTCCAGCAGCCTCATGGTGCAGAACTTGTTCCTCACATCCAATCTAAATGTGCTCTGCTCTCATTCCAAACCATTGCCTCTCATCCTGTCCCTGCAGGCCTTTGCAAACAGTCCCTCTGCAGCCTTCTTGGAGCCCCTTCAGGCACTGGTAAGCTGCTCTTAGGTCTCCCTGGAGCCTTCTCTTCTCCAGGCTGAATAGCCCCAGCTCCCTCACTGTCCTTGCAGCAGAGGTGCTCCAGCCTCCTGATCATCTTGGTGGCCCTCACTTGGACTTGCTCCCTCAGGTTCATGTCCTTCCTGTGCAGCACGTTCAAGATGACATCAGAACATCTCTGGTTTATAGCTGGTCTGGCTCTAGACAAAATGCTCTGTCTCTAGCCTCACATATAGGTGCAATCACATGTGCAACATACACTTTATCTCCCAGCCTTGTTTGGACCCAAATGCTGCAGCACAGCACAGAGTAAATCCCATCTGGAGAGTGCAGATGTTGTGAAGCTCTTGCAGCCTGGTCAACTCATCTCATTTCACTGACAACATCGTCCAAATTGATTTTTCTCCTCCAGCCCAAGCACCTGGAAACTGTGCTCCAGCACTGCAGAACACAAAACTTCTGGATCACACAGAGAAAGTTTGAAAATTAAATGCAAAATTAAAACAGGAGGAGGAATAGAAAAAAAAAAATTAAAAAAGAAATCCAACCTAACCCTACCCCAGAGCTTTAGGAGCCTAAGTACTCCACAACCTCCCTGGCAAAGGAAGGAGCACATGTGGTGGATGTCAGCCATGTCATTTAATACAGCTCTGGAAGGTGTTCATGCAGTGTGAAGAGGAGGGTGGTGTAAAGTCTACACAGAGCAGCCCAGAAAATGAGACCTGAGAGCACCCTGGAAGGTTGTAAGGCAGCAGAAATGCCAAGGGCGGACAAAACTGGTTCCAGTTTCATGATACTTAAGCAAATCTTGGAATTTAGGGATCTAGCTCATGACCTCTGCACATCAGTGCTCAGAAATGCCTGAGGATGTGGGCCTGCCAGTGCCTGCATAGTCCCTGGCTCTTCCTGGCATGGTTGTGGTGGTTACTGTGGCACAGAGATGATACTGATGGCACTGAACTGGGCCACCCTAGTTGGGACAGCCACGTGGCACCTTCCTTCATGAACCTGAAATTCAGCTGGAACTCATCCCTCTGGCACAGTCATGCACCCTCTCCCTGCCACTGTATCCCTCTGCCATATGAGCAAATGTACACTGCTCTGAGACCAAACAGTGCTCTGGGATGGCCAAACTCACTCAAGCTCCTCCTGGCCCCAAAGCCAAGCAGCTCAGTCAACAGTGAAAATTAATCCAGCCCCTCCTGCTGCGTTTTTATAGCCATGGCAGCACCCCACGGCCTGGAGGCTTCCCGTGCAAATCTGATTTCATAGCTGGGCCTAAAATCTCCCTCTCAGGTTTAATAACCAAAACCACTGTCAGTAGCAAAGGTGAGATGATGGACATCAAGAGCAGCATGGCCAGCAAGGTAAGGGAGGGGATTCTGCCCCTTTACTCTGCTCTCCTCAGACCCCATCTCGAGTCCTGTGTGCAGTTCTGGAGCCCTCAGCACAGGAAGGACATGGAAGTGTTGGAGTGGGTCCAGAGGAGGACACAAAGATGCTCAGAGGGCTGCAGCAGCTCTGCTGTGAGGACAGGCTGAGAGAGTTGGGGCTCTGCAGCCTGGAGAAGAGAAGGTTTTGAGAAGACCTGATAGTAGCCTTCCAGGATCTGAAGGGGGCTACAGGAAGGCTGGGGAGGGACTATTGACAAGGGCTTGCAATGACAGGACAAGGGGCAGTGGGTTTGAACTGGCAGAGGGGAGATTTAGACTGGATGTGAGGAGGAAGTTGTTNAGCCTGGGCCAACTCAAGATGCCTCCAAGACATGTGGAATGAAAAGCCAGCCCGTTCCAAGATGGACAAGCAAATCAAAGGCAGCAAAAATCAAAGATGACAGTATCCTGAAGAAATCACATTTTAGTTTCTATTCCAAAACAAACGAAAAAAAAAACAAAAACAACCCCCCTGTGCTGGTTTGAGGTTAATTGGAATATTTTAATGGAGAAAATTATGTTACAGGCTGTGAAAAGCAAACAATGGTGATGTCTGCTGCACTCATAGGCTTGCTGAGATGTTTAAGAAGACGAACATAGCTAAGACACTCTCCTGGAGAGTCTCAGGCTTTCTAGCTGTTTTGGTGTGGACATCTCTGTTAACCTCACTAACTACTCTGCTTCTAACCTCGCTGACCGATCCTCCTAAGTCACCTTGCGTGTAAGGCAGACCCTGGGGTAAGGTATAGGGGTGGGGAGAAGGTGGAAGGGTGGTTGGGAGCCCCTCCTGAGGTCTCTGATTTCTGGGAGGGGAGTTGTGTTTCTGTATTCCCTTTAACTTGTCTATGTCTGTAACTATTCCTGTCTGTTGTGTATATCTCTGCTTGTCCATTGTGCTGAGCTGCAAACAGAGTTTCAGTCCTTAACTCCCAGCTGGCTGAGTCTAGCCTGGGGGATTTTACAAAGTATGGGGGGGGGGGGCGGGGACTCCCCAAACAANGTGTGGGGGGCAGGGAACTCCCAAACCATCACACCCAGCAAGACCCAAGGCTGCAGGATCCCTCCCATGCCAGTGGCATGACTGATGGTAAATGAGCCCAGCTCTGGGGCTCTGTCACAGTCACCAAGGGTCCCCCTTGCCAATTAATCACGTTCCCATACTGATTAACAGCATGATTCATGTCTCTCGTTAGGCGCATTCCCCAACAAACAAGGCCGCATTTTTCAAGGCTGCTCGGTTTAATGGTTAAAATAAATACCTTCCAAATTTCTATTTTTCAAGTAGCTGAACCTTTTCCACCTTTACAACTAATTCAGACTTCCTTCAAATTATTTTTCTAAGTAATATAACAATTTGTTTTTCATTAGAGCTTGTCAAAGCCGGGCTGGGGTTTATTTTGAGAGAAACCAGCCCTCGCCAGAAACTGTTTAGTACAACCTGAATGACGCCCAAAGGGGTTATTGCAGCCACAATCAAAATAGAGTTTACAGCACTGGCTAGGGGTGACACTTTATTTAATGATTGAAAGAAATAAAGAGGAGGGGGAGGGAGGGGAGGAAGAGAAAAAAACCCCATCAAAATCCAAGGGAAAAAAAAAAAAAAAACCAAACCTCCCCTCAGCCCCTCCTGAATCAGAAGCTAATTAAATGCACTCCTATGGCTCACAGTAAGTGTTTCTAAGTCACTCTGACTACTGCAGAATGCAAGAAGTTAACTTGTTGCTAACTAATACCAGACACCATTATATGAGCAGAGTTATTTGCTGATTTGGGGTGGTATGTGGTGGTATTCTCATGTCTGGCACAGCAGCCTTGCCTCCCAACAGATACCATCAAGCTGGATGTGAAATCAAACAGAGGAATGATTAAATCGGTTGGGTTCTGCCTGCTTAACTTAGATTTATTTGGGGTTTGGTTTTTTTTTTTTTCAGAGAGGGGGGTTATAGCTTGGTATTTAATTTAAGGTGGCTTAAATGGAACAGCAAATCTACCCTGCAACAGCTTTGATTTCACATTCTTTTTGTTTTGCTGTGGAGAAAAGCTGAGCTGGAGCCATGCCAGGGCTGATGTAGGAGCTGGAGGAGGAGTGAGGGGCAGGAGGACCTTGGCCAACCCTCGCCCACAGGACCAAGACTGATCCAGGGGCTGAAGCACTGGTGCTTGATCTCTAATCCCAGTGCAGCACTTCAAGATTCCCAAGCAACCTTTTAAACCATATTTCCTCCATCCATGGAAAGAAATTCTGTCCAGTGAGGGTGGTGAGACGCTGCAATGGGTTGCCCAGGCAGGCTGTGGATGCCCTCTCCCTGGAGGTGTTCAAGGCCAAGTTGGGTGAAGCCTTAAGCAATCTGCTCCAGTGGGAGTTGTCCATGCCAATGGCAGGGGGTTGGAACTACCAGAGTCACAGTGTCACAGAATGGGTTGGGTTGGAAGAGACCTTTAAGATCATCAAGTCCAAAGCTAGATGATCTTTAGGTCTCTTGTGGCCCAAACCATTCTATGAATCTGTGAATCCTCCATCAAAGACCTGAGCCCAAACCAGATTTTTCAACTGAGCTACAGAACTCTTCTGCATCAGAACATTCCCACACCCAGCACCAAACACACCTTCTGTTGGTAATTGTCCTGGGATCTTCATTGTTTGGTGGTTTTCCTCTGAACCACAACAAAATCAACAGAATTTGGACTGGTGTGAAGGCTGAATGTCCTTTTTGTTTCTGCAGGGGAAAGGCTGTGCTGCTGCCCAGCCCTGGCAGCAAACACCCACCTGCTTGCATCACCTCAGAGTGATAGAACAAAGGGTACCATATTCCTGAGCATCCCATCTCACTGGGGGCCTGCAGGTGAAATCAGAGCCTGGCCTGAAGATAGAATCATAAGATGGCTTGAGATGGAAGGGACCTTCAAAGATCATCCTCTGCCACTGCCTGGTCCAGGCCTTGACAAGCCTTTTGGGGAAGAAAGTGCCATGTCCACATGTTCTTGACCACCTCCAGAGATAGGGACTCCATCACTGCCCTGGGCAGCCTGTTCCACTGCCTGGCCACTCTTGCAGTACCAAAATTGTTCCTTAATGTCCAACTTAAACCTCCCTTGGTGCAACCTGAGGCTGTTTCCTCTTCTGCTACTGCTTGTTCCTTGGGAGAGGAGAACAGCTCCCACCTGGCTCCAATCTCCTTTCAGGTAATTGTAGAGAACATCCTCAAAGTACTTAATTAAAGCATTAATGGAAGACTTCATCCTTCTGCCAGGAGCCTGGGACCTGTGTATCCCTGAGAATCCTCCTGGAGACTTATACCAGGGCTACCAAAAAGCACAAACCCGAGCTCATATCTGACACATGAAAACAAACACTGAATTCAGGCACTTTCTGCAGGGATGAGGAGGGAAAGGGGGGTGCTGTTTAATTTTGTTCCCCCTCTCTGGGTGCTGTGGTGACCTCTGCTACCTCCTAAGTCAGCAAGACAATAGGTTGCAGCTGTGGCACAGCAACAGCAGGATTTGATTTGCTCGTGTGTGGCTGGCAGGGCAGCTCCTCCCTCTGAAGGCTTGCGGCATGGCAGAGGCAGCAGTGCTGGATTTGGGGGGGCTTGCTCTCAAAAGACAGGGGAGGGGAACCCCCCACTTTGCCTCCCCTGCACAGCCTTGGAGAGATGGGAAAAGGATCAACTAGAGGAAAACGTCCATTTCCATCAACATTTTGTAGGAGGTTGGGGTTGATCCAAGCCAAGCAAAAAAAAAGGGGCAGAAAATATTTATCTATTCAACTGTTTTCTGCCTAAATTAAAAAAAGCAAACCAAAACCAAAACCAAAACCCATATATAAAAAGAGGAAAATGACTTTGCTGCCCCAGCTCCTGCATGTTTTCAGCTCCCAGGAGTGCAGGGGCTGCATGTCTCTGGTGTGGTGCCCAGTTGGGCAACGGGCAGTGTTCAGGGAGTGCTTGTCAAGGGAAATGAGCTGGAGGTTCCTGCTGCAGGAACTTGCTCCTGTGAGGAGGGTTCTGCTGTGAGAAGGTTCTGCTGCCAGAAGGGTTCTGCTGCAAGAAGGGTTCTGCTGCCAGAAGGGTTCTGCTGCAAGAAGGGTTCTGCTGCAAGAAGGGTTCTGCTGCAAGAAGGGTTCTGCTGCAAGAAGGGTTCTGCTGCAAGAAGGGTTCTGCTGCAAGAAGGGTTCTGCTGCAAGAAGGGGTCTGTGCAAGAAGGGGTCTGCTGCAAGAAGGGGTCTGCTGCAAGAAGGGTTCTGCTGCAAGAAGGGGTCTGCTGCAAGAAGGGGTCTGCTGCAAGAAGGGGTCTGCTGCAAGAAGGGGTCTGTTGTGAGAAGAGTTCTGCTGCCAGAAGGGGTCTGTTGCGAGAAGAGTTCTGCTGCCAGAGAGGGTCTGTTGCCAGAAGGGTTCTGATGCGNAAGAGTTCTGCTGCCAGAAGGGTTCTGTTGTGAGAAGAGTTCTGCTGCCAGAAGGGTTCTGTTGTGAGAAGAGTTCTGCTGCCAGAAGGGTTCTGTTGTGAGAAGAGTTCTGCTGCCAGAAGGGTTCTGTTGTGAGAAGAGTTCTGCTGCCAGAAGGGTTCTGTTGTGAGAAGAGTTCTGCTGCCAGAAGGGTTCTGTTGTGAGAAGAGTTCTGCTGCCAGAAGGGTTCTGTTGTGAGAAGAGTTCTGCTGCCAGAAGGGTTCTGTTGTGAGAAGAGTTCTGCTGCCAGAAGGGTTCTGTTGTGAGAAGAGTTCTGCTGCCAGAAGGGTTCTGTTGTGAGAAGAGTTCTGCTGCCAGAAGGGTTCTGTTGTGAGAAGAGTTCTGCTGCCAGAAGGGTTCTGTTGTGAGAAGAGTTCTGCTGCCAGAAGGGTTCTGTTGTGAGAAGAGTTCTGCTGCCAGAAGGGTTCTGTTGTGAGAAGAGTTCTGCTGCCAGAAGGGTTCTGTTGTGAGAAGAGTTCTGCTGCCAGAAGGGTTCTGTTGTGAGAAGAGTTCTGCTGCCAGAAGGGTTCTGTTGTGAGAAGAGTTCTGCTGCCAGAAGGGTTCTGTTGTGAGAAGAGTTCTGCTGCCAGAAGGGTTCTGTTGTGAGAAGAGTTCTGCTGCCAGAAGGGTTCTGCTGCCAAAAGGGTTCTGCTGCCAGAAGAGTTCTGGTGCAAGAAGGTTTTGTTGCCAGAAGGGTTCTGTTGCAAGAAGGTTCTGCTGCAGGGCTCCTCCATCTCAACCCTCCTCCCTGGCCATCCTCCAGCTCATAAAGCTGCTTCCTTGGCCAGACCCTGATAGCTGTCTCAGGACTTTGTCAGTGCTCTGAGCTTGAGGGGGTTTTGGCTGTGGTGGGTTTATCTTTGCCTTCTGCAGAGCTGCATTTCAGCTTTACTCTTGGCATTGTCATACCTCTGGTTTAGATCAGGCTGAAAACCTCTGCTGAAAACCACCCTGGGACAGCCCAAATTTCAGCCCATTGCCAAACCTCTGTGGGAGGAGGACTGGTGGCAGAGAAGAACTGCCAGGCTCCTTCAGGGAGCTTCTGTCCTGATGTGTGATGCTGGGAGCTGAGCTCCAGGAGCTCCTGCACAGAGTATGCTCCATGCAGGAGGATGTGCTAGAAGTTCTTAGGGAGCCATGGAGAGGAGTCTGGATTCCCAAATTCATATAAATCCAAAGAAGATTTTGAAGGATGTGGAAAGGAATCAGGCTCCCAAAATTCCTAGAAATCCAAAGAAGATCTCAGAGGATATGGGAAGGAGTCAGGCTCCCCAAATTCCTACAAATCCAAAGATTTGAAAGCTTAAACCTCCTCCTGCATCCCACAAGCCCCAAACTGTGACTATGTGACTATGATGAGCCAGACCAGCACCAGGGAAGTAAAGGACTGATTCTCCCTTTCCCACCCTGCCAGCTTGATCCTTTCCATTTAGTGAATATTTATTTATTTGTGGATTTTATCTTCATGACACCAAAGCTCCTTCCCATCTGGCACAGTCAAAAGCAGCCCCTGGCTGTCAGAAATCTCAGCCCCCTCCTCTGCAGCCCCCTAACCCATCGGCACCAGCCAGTTTGTAGGAGCAAGGTGGCTTTTTCCTGGCTTTTTTGGCTTCCCTCTCACTTCCCCTCATCAACTTGTTTGCCAAGAAGGGTCCTTTTACTGCCTGGGCTTGAGGAGCCAAGAAACACGTTTGCTGGTGCACTAGACAGCATGAAAAACCTGCAGCTTCAGGCTTTTAGGAGCCAGCCCCAGAGCAGAGTCCACCATGAGCAGCAGGGAGTTTATTCTTTCCAAGGGGTTTTGTACAAGGAGCACCAGCACTGTGCTCTGGGTGTGTTGATAACCTTTTGCATGACTCTTTGTTATTTAACCATCTCCCCACGGGACATAGAGACAGAGGTGAGCTGGAACAGGTTGCCCAGGGAGGTTGTGGCTGCTCCCTCCCTGGAAATGTTCAAGGCCAGGTTGGAGGAGGCTTTGAGTGATCTGTTCTAGTGGAAGGTGTCCCTGCCTATGGCAGGGGGTTGGAACTAGAAGATCCTTGAGGTCCCTTCCAACCTTACCACTCTATGAATCTATGATGCTATTCTATAAGAGTGAAACACCCATGGGGCAGCAAGGCCATGGGTTTGCACCCTCTCTGCTTTCACCCATGGATGCTGGTCCTTGGCTCTTTGTGTTCATGGGTGGTTGAGTGCAAGCAGGGACCTAAGGGCAAGCAAAGGCAGTGGTGTGTGTAAGGGAGGTGGAGGGAACTTGTCTTCCCCACACTGCACTTTCATCCTCCTCTCTTGAAACCACAAGCTCTTTTATGGTCTGATGTTACTAAAGAACCCAAAAATAATATGGTCCAGACCTCACCTGTGGTCCCCAAGAACCTCCAGGGCCTCCTCTTCTCCCTCCAGGTATTAACAGTTACATTTTGAACCTGATTTTTCCTGAACATTGAGGTGCTCTGGATCTAAATGTTTATTTTTGAGGCACAGACCCCAACACTACCACAAACCCAACCAAGTGGTACCATCAGACTCAAAGTTTAACTGTTCCTCAAAGTCATTTGGAGAACACTTTGACCACTGTGACCACCTGCAGTTGGATTTCCATCCCACTGAGGGAACACCACATGCAAGAGAAACCATCGAGACATTCACTGAAAACCAAACCATCCTTAGGGGTCAGACATGGTGTCCAAAACCAAAACTCCATCACTAGAAGTTTAAAGCACCTGAGGGGATGCACATGAAGAGCTGCAGACATGAGAACCTTGATGATTACAGGCCTGCCTCTATACAGCAGCTACAGAATGTCTTTGAACTCAGGAGGACGAGAAGTTGAAGCAAAAAGCTTCCAGTACTAACAAACTCTACAGACCTCTAAAGACCCTCAGTTGTGGATGAGCTAAGGCCAAGTCCCACCTTGTTTGGAGGTCTCTGTGGCTCAGAGTGGCCATTTCTCACCAGGCTGTTTTTACAGGGCTGGGAGCTCAGAGCTGAGAGGGGAAGGAGCTGGGTTACAAGTCTCTCCTCCAGCTTTATTCCTGGCAAGGACAACCTGCAGCAGCGTTGCTCAGCACGTCAAGTCTGGCACCTGCTCACCATAAATTCATCTGTTGAAAAGTTAAAATGTGCATTTAGTTTAATTTCTGGTTTAGAGTTGGATTTCTGCAGACCATAAATGCTAGAAAGAACAGGGTTTGAAACAAAGCTGCCTATTTACCTTGGAGATCTTCTGTAACTGGCTGTCCTTCATCTAAGATTTCCTTCTCAATGCTGAAGGATGCTCTCGGCACAGTCTAATGGGGAGGTTTTGCCACCATTACCTGTTAATGCTTCACAGAATCCCCACGTGGTGGGGGTTGGAAGGCACCTCTGGAGATCATCCAGTCCAACCTCCCTGCTAAAGCAGCAGCACCCACAGCAGCTTGCCCAGCATCACAAATGTTCCACTGGGGTTGGAAGCTCTCCAGACAAGGAGACTCCACAACCTCTCTGCGCAGACTGCTCCAGGGCTCCACCATCTTCACGCCAAAGAAGTTTCTCCTACTGTTCAGATGGAACCTCCTGGGTTCCAGTTTGTGCCTGCTGTCCCTTGTCCTGTTGCTGGGCACCACTGACAAGAGTCTGGCCTCATCCTCCTGCCTTTCACCCTTTAGCTCCTGCTGAGCACTGATCAGACCCCCTCTGGGGCTGCTTGTCTCCAGGCTCAACAGCCCCTGGGCTCTCAGCCTTTTCTTTTCACAGAGATGCTCCAGGGCCCTCAGCGTCTTCAGAGCCTGTGCTGGCCTCTCTCCAGTAGCTCCCTGTCTCTCTTGAACTGGGGAATCCACAACTGGACCCAGTACTCCAGATGTGACCTCACTAGTGCAGAGCAGGAGGGGTGAAGAACCATCCTTGACTTGCTGACCACACTCTTCTTCACGCACCCCAGGACACCATTGACCTTCTTGGTCATGAGGGCACACTGCTGGCTCATGGGCAACTTGTCCTCCAGCTGCACTCCCAGCTCCTTCCCTGAGGAACTGCTTTCCTATGCAGTTTGCTGTCATCACCCAAATCTCCTGCTTGGTAGGTGGCTACAGTGGGTCCAGCACACCAGGACCAGCCCAGTCTGCTTTGACACAACCACCACAACCCCAAGGGAGCGCAGTGTGGAACAGAAACTCATCCTCCTGCCATGCTCCCTGCTCTGCCAAGCCCCTCCTCTTCCTCTCTGCCATCTCCAAACCCACTAAGCCTTTTTTCCTTACAAACATGAAGTAGGCAAGAAGAATTAAATTCACACTTAGGGGGAAAAAAAGAAAAAAGTTAAAAAAAGACTTCCCCTCCCACCTCTGTAAAGCACAGCCCTCCCCCTGTTTTTTTTTTTTTTTTTTTTTTTGGGTTCCTGACAAAGCAATATTCTGCAGGCCAGTTGGAAAAATCCACTTACTCAACCTAGCCACCATGACTCCAATAACAATTATAAAATGTCCAATAAAACTCGTGTGCAATGTCAATGCCAATCTTGAAACGCAGAATTAAGTGGTGTATCAACATGAAACTTTATGGCTTCCTTTGCAGAGCAGGAGGATTGTCAATAAAAGTCCTTCTGAATGAAGAAAAGGGGCAGTAAAGATTAAATAAACAGGAGTTTTATTTTTTGGTGGAAGTGCTGTAAAGGCACCAGAGCTGCCTCTTACACTGGGACCCTTTTTTTTCCCCCCCGCGCTTTGCAGCCTCCCCTCGTGATGGAAACAAGTCACTAATTGCAAACTATCAATAAAGAGCCAATTAAAGAGTGGTTAGAAGGATACATTTACAGTGTGTCCTTATGAACCTCCATCCTTGGCTTTTCCTCATCTCACTGGCTCCATCCAAAGGCCTCCAGCACACAAACAGTTGTGCTGCTCATAGAGTCATGGAATCATAGAGTCATGGAATCACAGAGTCACGGAATCACAGAATCAGAGACTCATAGAATCACAGAGTCATGGAATCACAGAATCATAGACTCACAGAATCACAGAGTCATGGAATCACAGAATCAGAGACTCACAGAATCACAGAGTCATGGAATCACAGAATCAGAGAATAAGAGAATCATAGAATCATGGAATCATGGAATCACAGAATCATGGATTCATGGAATCATAGAGTCATCAGAACCACAGAATCATAGAGTCATGGAACCATGGAATCACAGAATCATGGATTCATGGAATCATAGAGCCATCAGAACCACAGAATCATAGAATGGTAAGGTTGGAAGGGACCTCAAGGATCATCTAGTTCCAACCCCCTGCCACAGGCTGGGACACCTCCCACTAGTACAGGTATCATGAAATCACATGAAATCACAGGAATCATGAAATCACAGAGTCATGGAATCATGGAACCATGGAATCATAAAATCATGGATTTATGGAACCACCAATCCCAGAATCATAGAAACATGGAATCATAGAATGGTAGGGGATAGAAGGTACCTCTGGAGATCATCAAGTCCAACAGCCCTGAGGAAAAGGACCTGGGGGTCTGGGTTGAGGAAAAGCTCAACATGAGCCTGCAGTGTGAGAGCAGCCCAGACAGCAACTGTGTGCTGGGCTGCAGCAAGAGCAGCGTGGGCAGCAGGGCAAGGGAGGGGATTCTGCCCCCTTGCTCTGCTCTCCTCAGACCCCACCTGGAGTCCTGTGTGTAGTTCTGGAGCCCCCAGCACAGGAAGGACATGGAAGTGTTGGAGTGGGTCCAGAGGAGGCCATGAAGATACTCAGAGGGCTGCAGCAGCTCTGCTGTGAGGACAGGCTGAGAGAGTTGAGGCTCTGCAGCCTGGAGAAGAGAAGGCTTCCAGGACACCTTAAAGTAGCCTTCCAGTATCTGAAGGGGCTACAGGAAGGCTGGGGAGGGACTATTGACAAGGTCTTGCAATGACAGGACAAGGGGCAATGGGTTTGAACTGGCAGAGGGGAGATTTAGACTGGATGTGAGGAGGAAGTTGTTTGCAGTGAGGGTGGTGAGACACTGGCACAGGTTGCCCAGGGAGGTTGTGGCTGCTCCCTCCCTGGAGGTGTTGGAGGCCAGGTTGGAGGAGGTCTTGAGTGGCCTGTGCTAGTGGGATGTGTCCCTGCCTATGGCAGGGGGTTGGAACTGGCTGATCCTTGAGGTCCCCTCCAACCTTACCATTCTATGATTCTATATGCTTATTGCAATAAACAATTGCAACTGCAAAAGGTCTTATTGAAGGGCCTTTGGAGGAGCTGGAGGACAGTGCTGGCTGAAGAACCCTGCCTGAGGGCTCAGGGTACATCACCTGGGGACATGACCTTTGAAGACCAGCCCTTGAATGTTAAATACATTTAAAAAAACCCATCCCTTCCGTGGGTGGATGATGTCTATGAAAATGAACTTCTGGAGAAACTGAAAGCATTCATCCCAAAGCTCCCACAGCTGCAGAATCAGCCTCTCTGCACTAGCCCTGGGATGGTGTTTCTCTACCATCCTTAGAAGTAGAAACCAAACCAGTGGTGAGGGAAACAAACCAGCAACACACAAAGAGCAGCCACACCAGTGTGAAACAGCCCAGAGCCAGCAGTGAATAGCTGTGAATCATCTTGATTCACTTGAGCCTGAACTCTTGACCTGCTGACTGAGTCAGTTCCTCTGGACACTGCTGCTGCTCTGAGAAGATAGGTTCCAGCAAACCACACCACTGCTGGTGACCGCTCCTGGGACATGTGCCCACGGCCTTGCTGCAGGTTATGGAGCCTGTGTGAGGAAGGAGGGTCTGCAGCGTGGCCACCCAGGTTCTGGTCCACCCTACAGCCCCTGGACACAGGCAGCAGGAGAGGTCTGACAGCCTCTGAACAGTCCTTGCTCCATCCTGGATGAAGACAGGACCCCAAGGAAGCAAACTCATGAGTACCATTTTAAACCAAAAGAGGTAGGGCAGGAAGACACCTTTCACACTCAGGGTGGCTAAACTCTGGCCCAGGTTGCCCAGAGAGGTGGTAGACCCAGAACCAGTGTAAGTCAGATTGCCTGGGGCTCTGAGCAACCTGCTCTAGTGGCAGACATCCCTGCTGACTGCAGGGGCTTGGACCGGATGGGCTTTGAAGGTCCCTTTGCACCCACAGCAGCCTGGGATTCTCTGTCCTACCATCTCACCTGGAAGAGGATCTGCAAGAGGCCGTGCAGGATGCACATCCGCCGGCCCAGGAAGATGAAGAATGGCACCAGCAGCTCGATGAAGTGATTGACCAAGGTCTCAAACCGATGGAACCACCACGGCGAGCGATGCATGAGGTAGGCGATGGGGTTGGGCACCGGCTGCGTCTGAAAAGGGAAAGGAAAAAAAGACTCACTCTCCCTCCAAGGCTCATCACTGGAGTGCTGGTTTGAGGCTAACTGGCATATTTTAATGGAGAAAATTATGTTACAGGCTGTGAAAAGCAAACAATGGTGATGTCTGCTTCACTCATAGGCTTGCTGAGATGGGTAAGAATAAGAACTCAAAACATAGATAAGTCAGTCTCTCAGGCACAGCATCTCAGGCTGTCTAGCAGCTTCTGGCTTCCTCCTCTCTGCCAAGTAACCTCACTAACCACTTTCCTTCTAACCCCCCTGGCTGATCCTCCAAACTCACCTTGCACATAAGGCAAACCTTGGGGTAAGGTACAGGGGTAGGAGAAGGTGGAAGGGTGGTTGGGAGCCCCTCCTGGGGTCTCTGATTTCTGGGAGGGGAGTTGTGTTTCTGTATTCCCTTTAACTTGTCTATGTCTGTAACTATTCCTGACTGTTGTGTATATCTCTGCTTGTACATTGTGCTGATCTGTAAACAGAGCTTCAGTCCTTAACTTCCAGCTGGCTGAGTCTAGTCTGGGTGATTTTACAAAGTGTGGGGGGTGGGGAACTCCCAAACCATCACAACTGGCAGCAGGCGAACCACAGAACTCTTGGCCTTTTTCCTTACTTCTCTCCCCAAGTTTGCTCACCAAAGAACCACCCTTTGCCTCTGGGCACTCATTTCTTCTGAGAGAAAATGCTTTCTTATTTTTTTTTTCCCCTGGTGTAAAACCCAAGGAGATTTTAAAGCAATGCATCATTTCTCAACCCAAAAGGTTTCACTTTCTCATTCTTCATCCCAATCAAAACCCCACTCACATTAAAACCCAATTATTTAACACTGAGATGGCACACACAGCTTGACCTGTTCTAGTGGGAGGTGTCCCTGCCTATGGCAGGGGATTTGAACTAGATGATCTTTGAGGTTTCTTCCAACCTAAACCATTCTATGATTCTATTCTATTTTATGACCCATTGCTCCATAGAATCATGGAGTGGGTTGGGTTGAAAGGGACCTCCAAAGGTCATTCAGTCCAACCCTCCTGCAGGCATCAGGGACATCCTCCACTAGAGCAGGTTGCTCAGAGCCTTGTCCAGCCTCATCTTCAATAGCTCCAGGTCCTCCATACCCTCCCTGGGCAACCTGTTGCATGCAGTGTTCCAGGACCTTCACGGTGCAGAACTTGTTCCTCACATCCAATCTAAATCTGCTCTGCTCTGCTCTCATTCCAAACCATTGCCCTCATCCTACCACTGGAGGCCCCAGAGCAAGCCAGGCAGGCACAGAAACTGAGAAAACCATTTTCTCAGGGTCAAGCTGCAGGTCAAACAGCGCTGGGAATGGAAACCAGATTTCAAAAGCTAGGAGATACTCTTTCAAAAACGTTTAAATGTGAACTAAATGTGGTGGGAGAGCTGCTTTCCAAAATGGTAATTGGGGAGAGGAAAGTGTAATCCCTCTAAACATGCTATATTGGTTTAAGGTATTTACATACTGGCCTTGTGACAATATTATTCTTCCACTGGCCTGAAATTTTTTGACACTGGGAGATCTTCCACCCACTACAATAACGCTACAAATAGTACCAAGGCAATCAACCCAACCCCTGTGATGTTAGGAACCACCACCCTAAGAAACCCTGCAAGCAAGCAGTTAACAGTTTAGCTGTGCCTATTTGATGAG
>VWZE01004293.1:19014-32899 GCA_013396675.1 Eubucco bourcierii
GAAGAATGAAGATGCAAATTTTAATTGAAGGAGACACCACACATCTTTAAATTATTTGTAGCTAAATCAAAAATACAAACAAACCAGGGGAAGGGCTGCGCTGAGCATGGCAAGGGAGCGTGCTTCCACTGCCAAATCCCACAACTATTGTAATTCCTTATTAGCAAAGCTGGGACTAATAAAGCTCTTGCTTGAGATGGGTTTGAGGCTGCTGTAACCCCTTAGGACAGGAGACCGCATCCTTCCTTCCTCGGACACCAGTTCCGGATGGAGCCGTGGTGGGGTCAAGGCGCTCTGCCAAGGCCACTCCAGGAAGGGTTGGGAGGTCAGGGTTTCCCCATCCTGGGGCAGCAGCAGCCCCAGGTGACATCAAGGAGCCTTCCCCTCCACAGAGGACCTGGTTTGAGTTAATCTGTTTGCTGGACTGTTCTTGAGCATTCCCAGAATGCTTCTCACAAAGAATTTGGATTTTTTTGTTGTTGTTGGGTTTTGTTTTGGGTTGTTTTGGGTTTTGGTTTTTTTTTTTTACCTTGATCCCAAATTGCTGAGAATCCTTCCAAAAAGGCAGGTTGCTGTTTTGGCTGCTTCTATTATTTCACTTTTTAAACTGACTCAGATGGGATATCTTATTCCAGTACCCAAAGGGGCCTACAGGAGAGCTGGAGAAGGACTATTTGTAAGGGCCTGTGGTGATAAGACAAAGGGTAATTGTGTGAAACTAGAGCAGGGAACATTAAGACTGGACATCAGGAAGAAGCTTTTTAGAGTGAAGGTGGTGAGACACTGGAAGAGAACAATCAGGGAGATTGTGGATACCTCACCCCTGGAAGTGTTTAAAACCAGTCTGGATGATGCTTTGAGCAAGTTGTGGGAGGTGTCCCCGCCTGTAGCAGCAGGGTTGGAAGTAGATAATATTTGAGGTCCCTTCCAACGCAACACCAGGATTGATTCTATGATCAGCCATACAGGTCTGGTCTGAGATGAGCCAGTTTCCAATGTGCAGCATGCTGGAGCTGCAGGAAGGTTTCACTCCTGTTTACCCACTCCTGCTGGTTCCCATATCACCAGTGTGTCATGAGCTGCCCCTTGATCATAGAATCACAGAATGGTAAGGTTGGAAGGGACCTCAAGGATCATCTAGTTCCAAGCCCCTGCCATAGGCAGGGACACCTCCCACTAGTACAGCTCACTCAAGGCCTCATCCAACCTGGCCTTGAACACCTCCAGGGAGGGAGCAGCCACGACCTCCCTGGGCAACCTGTGCCAGTGTCTCACCACCCTCACTGGAAAGAACTTCCTCCTAACATCCAGTCTAAATCTCCCCTCTGACAGTTCAAACCCATTGCCCCTTGTCCTGTCGTTGCAGGACCTTGTAAATAATCCTTCCCCAGCCTTCCTGTAGGCCCCCTTCAGATACTGGAAGGCTACTATCAGGTCCCCTCGAAGCCTTCTCTTCTCCAGGCTGCAGAGCCCCAACTCTCTCAGCCTGTCCTCACAGCAGAGCTGCTGCAGCCCTCTGAGCATCTTTGTGGCCTCCTCTGGACCCGCTGCAACACTTCCATGTCCTTCCTGTGCTGAGGGTTCCAGAACTGCACACAGGACTCCAGGTGGGATCTGACAAGAGCAGAGTAAAGTGGCAGAATCCCCTCCCTTGCCCAAAGGATCTGCTCCTTTGGACACAGGCAGCACCTATGTCCAGGGACCATGGAGAACAGGCAGTGCTACACTTCTGACTGCATCTCTACTGACATACATCTCATCATGGGATGGCACTGAGCACTTTACATTTGACTGTGACTTCACAGGGCTGGGCTGACACTATACAAATTCAGAGCAAAGATCATAGAATCCCAGACTGATTTGGGTGGGAAGGGACATTTCAAGTTCATCTTATCCAATCTATGGTTATCAGCAGGGACATCTGCAACTACGGCAGGTTGCCCAGAGCTCCAAACAATCTGACCTGGAATGGTTCCAGGGATGGGGCATTTCCCACCTCTCCAGGCAACCTGGGCCAGGGTCTCACCAGCCTGACTGTAAAAAGAAAAAAATCATCCTTCTCTCCAGTCTAAAACTCTCTCTCTTTTAGTTTAAGCCATCGCCCATTGTCCTGCCATAACAGGGCCTGCTCAAAAGTCTGTGCAGGCTGAGAAGTTGGGGTTGTTCAGCCTGAAGAAGACAAGGCTTCAGGGAGACCTTCTGGTGGCCTTTCAGGACATAAAGAGACCAGAAAAACCACCAGAAGGTCTCTCTGGAGCCTCTTCTTCTCCAGGCTGAACAACCTTAACTCTCTCAGCCTGTCATCACAGTAGAGGGCTTCCATCTTCCAACAGCCCTAAAGGACCCTGCCTTGGCAGGGGGGAGATGGACTTGATGAACTCTAGAGGTCCCTTCCAATCTCTAAGGTTCTGTGATTCTGTGATCTTCTCCCCTCATTGTTGTGGCCTGTTCTGGCCCTGTTCCAACAGGTCCCTGTCTCCTTGCTGTGAATCACTCTTAGCTATTGAATTTGTCATTTGGTTCCTCCATCCCTTTTCCCTCCATCACAGGTTCACATTGATGCCCTCATTGATCAATGCCAACCACAGACAGAAAACGTTGCTTGTTGCTTTGGGCTGGGACTCAAGATCTCATGCCCTAGCTCTGCTGTGCTTAAGGGCAGAAAGAGAAGAGTTTTGTCTCTAGCTGCACTGCAGTGGGACAAGAAGCAGATGAGGATTCTTGGCTCACAGAGCAGCCAGGTACAGGCTCATGTAGGGACAGGCTGGGCCAGCCAGCCAGGTCTGCTGTGGATTAATGGTTTTTAGCAGCAGCTTAAATCTTATCCTGAGGCAGAAGTGTGGAAAAGGGTGAAGAAAAGCACAGAAATCTGGTGTGGGTTAATAATTGACCCCCAAGAGCTATAGCATCGCCATCCTTCACCTTATCAGTGCTGGCACTATCGCAGTGTCACTGGGGGCAGTGCTCTGAGACAGGGAAGATAACTCAAGTGACAACCAGGACTGAAAGCCTAACCCAGCAGTGACCACACCACCAACACCAGGCAGTTCCTCGGTGTTTCTTTTGACAGAGGGAGAGAAATGCCTTTGATAAGAGCTGTGCTGGTGACAAAGCCTCTGGGGACACGCTCAGTAAGGGACCTTTCCTCCCCACCGCTGTGGCGGCTTCTGCAGGGTGTAAACCATGAGTACATCAAACAAACCAAAGGGCTGGAGAAGTGACTCATGTGTCAGAAGCTCTCTAGGAGGCTGCTGGGGGAGGAGAGCTGTGTGTGTGTGTTCCTCCCAATGCCTTCCAGATGCTGCGGGCGCGGGTTTCCCGGGGAGAGCGCTGTGTTTACTCGGGCAAGGGTGGTGAGGCTGGAGCACAGACTCAGAGCAGCGTGTGAATTGCTCAGCACAGGCACCTGTGACACTGGAAAGCCTCCTTGCTCCTTTTCTGTGCCTCATTTTGTTGCCCAGGGGTGCTTGGAGCACCCAAAGTGCCGTCCTGGGGGTGCCGCCGAGAGGCACCCAGTTGGGACTAGGGGAGAGCACCTGGGACAGGTTGTAGAGGTTAGAGAGGAAACTTCCCCAACACAAGCATGCCCGGGGTCCTCCTGGTGCCATCACATCCTAGCAAAACTTAATTAGCACTTAATTAGGACCTCCATCAGGAGGGGAACCTCATGAAGTTCAACAAGGGCACATGCAGGGTCCTGTACCTGGGGAGGAACAATGTCCTGCACAGGTAAGGGTAAGCTGCTGGGAAGCAGCTCTGGGGAAAAGGACCTGGGAGTGCTGGGGGACAACGAGTTCCCCATGGGCCAGCAATGTGCCCTCATGGATAAGAAGACAAATGCTCTCCTGGGGTGTATGAAGAAGAGCATGGCCAGCAGGTTGAAGGAGGCTCTCCTCCCCTCCACTCTGCCCCAGTGAGGCCACATCTGGGCTCCCCAGTTCAAGAGAGACAGGGAACTACTGGAGAGAGTCCAACATAGGTTATGAAGATGCTGAGGGGCTTGGAGTATCTCTGTGAGGAGCCAAGGCTGAGAGCTTTGGGGCTGTTGAGACCGGAGAAGAGCAGCCCCAAAGAGGACTTTCTCAGTGCTCAGCAAGAGCTAAAGGGTGAGAAGCAAGAGGATGTGGCCATGCTTTTGTCAGTGGTGCCCAGAGACAGGACAAGGGGCAATGGGCACAAACTGGAACCCAGGAGGTTCCACCTGAAGCGAAGAAGAAACTTCTTTGGTGAGAGAGTGCTGGAGGCCTGGAGCAGGCTCCCCAGAGAGGGTGTGAGGTGTCCCTGTCTGGAGAGCTTCCAAATCCATCCAGCTCTTGTGATCCTGGGCAAGCTGCTGTGGGTGCCCTGCTTTAGCAGGGAGGTTGGACTGGATGATCTTCCAACCCCCACCAAGATGGGATTCTGTGAACCACCACATCTGTATCAGAGCCCAGGAGAAGGGCAAAACATTCCAGCATCACTACACCTGGCTCATTTTTCTGTGGATATTGAGCTGCTTTGCAAGGAGAAGCATCCCAGGAAGCAGCCAGGAATTCCCCTACACTGAGAACTGTGAACACACAGACACAGAAAAACACAGCGCCAAGCCAGATACAACTAAATAACCAAGCCCAAGGCGGATGCAGAGTGAGAAGGACAGAGCAGAGCCCTTGTCTCTACCAAGCCCTGTCCCTCTGTGAAACATTAAATGCATTTAAATAAAAGAGAACCAACCCCACGATTAGCACCCCCCCAGCTTTGTGTGTCAGCACAAGGTGCAAGATAATAAAACCTCCTTGCCTCCCTCACACCTCCAGAAAAAAAAAACAAACCCAAAACAAATCAAAACAACCCAAACCTGCACTGCAAACTGGTTTGGAAAGCAGATTGGGGCAAATGAATTCCATAATTCACGGGGTAGATTTGTAACGTGTGACTTTGGGGGGCAGGGGGGACACAGGGACACGGGGGCTGCTGAATGGGGTGGGGGCTGCCAGCTGAGGCTGCTCTCTGGCTTGTATCGAGCAGGTTTTATGAGGGGCTGGTAACAGAGTCTAAAAATATGCACAATAAACTGTTGGTTGTTGGTTGGTTGTTTTGGTTTTTTTTCCTTCTCCCTAAGGGGTCTCTGGTTTAATTATGTTCTTAGTGAGAACCATTAAAGTGCTAAGTACCTGAAGACTCCTAATTTACTAAACTACAGGCTACTAAAACGCAACAGAAGGCTATTATACACCAGAGCAAAGGCTCTTCTCTGGGACTGTAAATGCTGGGCTCAGCCTCCCAGTCGCTCTGGCATTACATAAACTCCAAGCCGGTATTTAATCCCAGTGTTAGATAGTCCAGCCCAGCTCAGCTCAGGGAAATCTCCAGGCTCTCTGCTACACGTGTGCAGCAAAACAAGCCCCACATTGTCCTCGAACAACCCACAGCTCAGACAGGGCTGGGGATGGTCTTGTTACAACAGGAGCTGCACAGCTCTCATGCAAGTCACTGAGTGGTACGGCAGGGTGAAGCTGGAGGGTAGGGAAGATGCTGTCCTCTGGATCACAAACGAGGAGCCCAAGGATGATAGAATAGTGGAATGCATTGGGTGGGAAGAGACTTAAAAGGTCTCTGTAGTTAGCAGGGACATCTCCAAGTAGGTCAATACCAGGTAAGTTTCATTCTTTGCAGTGATGGTTTTTTATCTTCCTGCACAATCACAGCATGTTTTGTCTTGGAAAGGACCTCCAAAGGTCCTCTACTCCAACTCCCCTGCAGTGAGCAGGGATATAGAATCATAGAATGGTAAGGTTGGAAGGGACCTCAAGGATCAGCCAGTTCCAACCCCCTGCCATAGGCAGGGACACCTCCCACTAGTACAGCTCACTCAAGGCCTCCTCCAACCTGGCCTTCAACACCTCCAAGGAGGGAGCAGCCACAACCTCCCTGGGCAACTTGTGCCAGTGTCTCACCACCCTCACTGCAAACAACTTCCTCCTGACATCCAGTCTAAATCTCCCCTCTGCCAGTTCAAACCCATTGCCCCTTGCCCTGTCATTGCAAGCCCTTGTCAATAGTCCCTCCCCAGCCTTCCTGTAACCCCCTTCAGATACTGGAAGGTTACTCTAAGGTCTCCTGGAAGCCTTCTCTTCTCCAGGCTGCAGAGCCCCAACTCTGCAACAAGATCTCAGAATCACAGAATGGTGGGGGTTGGAAGGGACCTCTTAAGATCATCTAGTCAGGTTGCTCAGAGCCCCAAACAACCCTACCTGGCATGGCTCCATGAATGTGGCATCTACCATCTCTCTGGGCAGCCTGGAACAGAGTCTCCTCAGCATAAAAAAATTCTTCCTTCTGTCCAGTCTAAATCAATCTCCCTCTTAGTTTAAACCATCACCTCTTATCTGGTCACAACAGGGCCTGCTAAGAAGTCTGTCTCCACCTCTTTGATTGGCCCCCTAAAGCACTGAAAGGCCACAAGGAGCCTCTGTGGTATCTGCTTGTTCATCTCAGCACCTCAACAGCTCAAACCCATGTGGAGCCTTTCAAATACCAGTAGCAATTTAGGAATTAACACAAAAGGTGTTGCACAAAAGGTGAACATAAAATCCATTATTCTACTTGTTTGTGTAAGCAAAACTCAGATCACCTCTTGGTTTTGACCACCAGAAGTCTAACTGGCATTAACACTACACAATCACTAAGGGCAACCCTTTGCAAACATCTCCTTGGGTGTGCATCAGAGAACACTGGCTGGAACAGAGCAAACCATTCATGTTCCTAGACACTCTAGATGTTACCATCTCTTTTTCCATTGAAAGGCACCTGCATGACCAAATAACTCAAATCTGAGTGTGCTTAAAGGCAGAAAAATCAAGAAAACCAGAAGGAAATGGAACACCACCATCAGGTATGATAAAAGGAACCAACTGCAGAAAAGGACACAGGCTGCTGGTGGATGAGCAGCTGGGTGCAAGCCAACAGTGTGAGCTTGCAGCCAGTGGCAGACTGGGCTGCATCCAAAGCAGTTTAGCCAGCAGATGGAGAGAGGTGATCCTGCCACTTTGCTCTGGTAAGACCTCACCTGGAGTGCTGTGTCCAGCTCTGGAGCCCTCAACACAGAAATGACAAGGACCTGCTGGAGGTCTCTTCCAACCCAAACCATTCTGCAGTTCTAACTATAAGGTCAAAAGAAAGATTCACTTGGTACAATGAACACTTGAGGAATGACTTGTGGGCAGTGGATTGCTCCAGGAGCTGAAAGAGATAGAAGCCTTTGGCACAAGGTGAGAAGAATCACAGAATTGTTTAGGTTGGAAAAAAACCTTTAAGATTACCAAGTCCAACCATTAAAGAAGAGCAGAACCCTGGAAAACCAAAGGTATCAGTGAATGTTTTCAAGAGTCTTCATAGCAGGTACAGATGAATTTCAAGCGCAGTCCTTTGGCTTCCCAAGGTTCTGAGGCATGAATTCATCTTCTCAGCTTCAAAGAGAAGCTCTCAGTTCTCTTCTACTTTGGACCAAGAAATAAAAAGGAATCTCCACCAACATGATGCAAAGGCTGTTTCTCTGCCAGCCTGCTCTGCTTCACATCTTGACCCTTCCTCCTAACGCATCTGCAGATCAAAGCTCCACTCTCCCAAGCCTGAGCCTCGATAGCTTCCCAATCCTGTGCAGAAGAGCATAAAGGACCTAAACTTGGTCACCTGCAGATGCTGAGAAGTGTGGGAAGATGTGTCTTGACTGGAGCCAGCTCATCTCATGCTGTACAGCAACCAACAGCTCCTCCAAAACACCCTTTTTCATAACTGGGGGGTGATTACAGTGAGCTGCTGCTTCCTCCCTGGTGAGGCTTTGTGGTAGGCACTCAGCAACCTTGATTGATGAGCCACATGGTCACTCTGCACCAAGACACACACATAGGCAGGGGTTTTCCCAAAGGAAATTGAGCAGCAAACTGCTCATCTTCTTCTGGAAATCCCAGTGGTGCCTTGTGCCTTGTGCATTTCATAGACACACTCAAGTGCTCAAGGCTCCATGTCCAGGATACTAACAACTTGCACACGGAGCAGCTAGAACCAGTTAAAAGTAGGCCCTTTGAAACCTTCCAATTATTTATTACTCCAACCAAAATAAGATCATAAGAAACAAATGAAAAAGTTGCATCTTAAAAGGTACCAAGATCTGACATCCAGGCAGGTCACAAAGGGTGAGCTCTTCAGCAGCACAGTAGCAAAGTCATTAAGTCTTGACTACAGAATCACAGACTTATTCAGGAAAGGCTGGAAAAGATCTTCAGGATCAGCTAGTTCAAACATTAATCCAACACTACCAAGTCCACTGCAAAACCATGTCCCTCAGCATCACAGCCACACAGCTTTGAAACCCCTTTGAGGGCAATGATTCAATCACTGCTCTGGGCCAGGCCTTGACAACCCTTTTGCAGGAAAGAAAATTGTTCCTTGTACCCAACCTAAACCTCCCTAGAGCAATTTCCTCTCATTTTATCACTTGTTCCTTTGGAGAAGAGACCAACTCCCACCTGGCTCAAATCTATTTTCAGGGAGTTCATAGAACCACATAACGGTAAGGTTGGAAGGGACCTCAAGGATCATCTAGTTCCAACCCCCTGCCATAAGCAGGGACACCTCCCACTAGTACAGGTACAGTTGTATAGAGCCAGAAGGTCTCCCCTCAGCCTCCTTTTCTCCAGGCTGAACTGCCCCACTTCCCTCAGCTGCTCCTCACCAGCCCTGTTCTCCAGACCCTTCACCAGCGTTACTGCCCTTCTCTGTACCCACTCCAGCCCTCTCAATGTCCTTCTTGTAGTGAGGGCCCCAAAACTGAACCTAGCATTTGAGAAGTGGCCTGACCAGTACTCACTCTAGAGGGACACTCACCTCCCAGTCCTGCTGCTACATGAAAACAAGAAGTCACCTACCAGATCTTCCCGGGCAGAGCGTCCCTTGCCCACTCAATGGTAATATTCACTTCACAGAAAAACAGCCTGGAATCTGCCTGCTTTAAGACAGCAAAGCAAGCCAAGGAGATGTGTGTTTGACTCAGTGCCAGCACGACCATAAAATGTTGGCAATTTAGCAGAGACGCGGTGCCGCGCCACTCTCCCAAAGGACCTAAATAAACTTCAGATGTAGAACATATATTTTTACTTTTTTTTTAAATCTATCTATCTATATATATATAAATATATGTATATATCTATAAATCTGCTGTTTCATTTTTAACTCCTTTCCTCAGCTGTCCCTCCAGCTAAAGGGGATTTTCAAAGCTGAACCAGGTCCATCCTTCTCCTGGCTGAGGGAAGTCTCAGCAGCGAGAAGTTAAAAGCATGAAGAATCAGAGAAATGATTCATGTCTGTTGGGGGACGATGGTTGCATTTGTGGCTACCAGCACTGGAGGGGAAAGGGTCTTGGGAGAAGATTCTGCTGTGCAATTTCATGCCTTGGAGTTATAAAATATCCCAAGGAATTGTTATTTTCCTGTTTCTTTCCTGCAGAGTCACTAGCGTAGGTGAAACCTTCCTGCTGCATCCATGACACTGAGCTACAAAGCCAAGCTCTGTTGATGATGTACTGTGTCCAGCTCTGGAGTCCTCAGCACAGCACAGACAGGGACCTGCTAGAATGGGACCAGAAGAGGCCATGGCAAGGACAGGAGGGTTGGGAGTTCTCAGCATTGAGGCCAGGCTGGAAGAGTTGGGGTTGTTCAGCCTGGAGAAGAGAAGGCTCCAGGGAAACCTTCTGGTGACCTCTCAGTGCTTAAAGGAGCTGGGGACAGATTTTGGAGCAGTGCCTGTCGTGACAGGACAAGGGGTGATGGTTTGAGCTAAAAGAGTGAGATCCAGACTGGAAAGAAGACATTTTTAGCATGACCCTGGACCAGGTTGCCCAGAGAGATGGGAGCTGCCCCATCCCTGGCACCACTGCAGGTCAGGTTGTTCAGGGCTCTGAGCAACCTGCTCTAGCTGCAGATGTCCCTGCTGACTTCAGAGGGTTGGACTGCATGAGCTTGAAAGGTCCTTTGCAACCCAAACCATTCCATGATTCCATGATTGCAAGAGCCAACCCTGACTGACACCAGCACGAGTGAGGATGCTCTTCCCCAGGGGCACAGGGAAACGAGGGATTTCTGAATTCCAGCAGGTTGGGTGGGGGCAGAAGGCTCTTCAGCTGCACTGTTTGCTTTTCCAGGCTGCACCCTGCCTCCTAGTCAGAGCTGTCCTTCTCCAGTAACAAAGACCACATTTCCAGGGCCCACAGCATACCTGTTTATTGACACTGCTCCTCCACGGCGTGTCTGCTCGCTGCTGCTGTACATGGAGTTAATTGTGGATCTATTACAGATTCACCTATTTATTCTGGACATTCTTGGAGGGCTCCAGAGCTAAAATTACACAAGGAACCACTGAACTGTTCAGGCTATTTATTTGTTCAAAATCCCTTCAAAATAATTAGTGGAGCCTGGAAGAGACATTTTGGCTCTGGAGGGGCCAGAAGAAGCTGGTGCCACCAGTTGTGGGTCATTCCTGCCTTCGGGGAGAAGGTTTGTTTATTAAGGAGCACCAGAGATGGAGCATCTTGGGTTTAGGGAGTGGACCAGGCTGGAAGGTACATCTGTAAGAGACAGGAGCAAAGGGCAATACATGCTTGCCATGGAGGTCTCATGCCAAAGGTGACAGGGGAGCTGCAGCAATCTTCAGAGCTGAGAGACTGGAGAAGGCTTCAGGAAGACCTTCTGGCAGCCTTTCAGTACTGAAAGAGGTTGATTTTTCAGAAAACTAGGAGCAGACTTCTGAGCAGGGTCTGTTGTGACAGGATGAGGGGTGATGGGTTTGAACTAAGAGGGAGATTCAAACCAGAGAGAAGGAAGACATTTTTACAGTGAAGGTGTGAGATGATGGTTCGGGTTGCCCAGAGATGTGGGAGATGCTCCATCCCTGGAACCATTTCAGGCCAGGTTGTCTGGGGCTCTGAGCAACCTCCTCTAATTGCAGATCATAGAATAGAATCATAAAGTCATAGAATGGTAGGGTTGGAAGGGACCTCAAGGATCATCTAGCTCCAACCCCCTGCCAGAGGCAGGGACACCTCCCTCTAGTACAGCTCACTCAAGGTCTCCTCCAACCTGGCTGCTGAATGCAGGGGGTTGGACTAGATGAATTTTAAAGGTCCTTCCCAACCCACAGCAGCCTATGATTCTTCAGCTCTCCAGTTTTGATACCCAGCTGCCATCAGATGGTGCTATCCTGGTCTGTATCCTCCCAGTTCAAGAGGGACATAGAACTGCTTGAGAGAGTCCAGCACAGAGCCTGCATCACAAGATAATTAAGGGAATGGAACAGCTCTCTTACAAGGAGAGACTGAGAGAGCTGGGGCTGGAGACTGAGAGGTGACCTCAACAATGTTTATCAATACGTGCAGGATGAGTGCCAGGAGGCTGGAGCCAGGCTCTGCTGGGTGATGCCCAAGGACAGGCCAAGGGGCAATGGGTGGAAGCTGAGGCATAGGAAGTTTCATGCAAACAAGAGGAGGAATTTTTCCCCTGTGACAGTGACAGAACTCTGGAACAGGCTGCCCAGGAGGATTGTGGAGTCTCCCTCTCTGGAGATATTCAAAACCCTCCTGGATGTATTCCTGTGTGATCTGGTCTAGGATATCCTGCTCTGGCAGGGGGGTTGGACAGGATGAGCTTTTGAGGTCTTTTTCAGCCTCTGACATTCTGTGATTCTGTGAGAGACTTCCCAAACAAGAAACACACTTCCTGGCTGTTGCTCTCCAATGGAGCTCACTTTCCCCAGCAGATCAGGAGCCTGGTTGCTCCCCAGTATTTTTAACTGCCATTTAAGAACATATTGCCAACGTGATCCTTTAATTGGCCACTCTTGCAGCTCTCGATTAGAGCAGACAACTTTTCCTACACAAGGTAAGCCCTTGCAAAAGCACTGAAAACGTTTCAAAACAAGCCAGCCCCGATGTATTTATTTGATATTTCTCCATATATATAAATAACTCCATGCAAGGGAACGTACTGAGTGGAAACTCCATTTAAAATGTGATCCCAGATGGTGGCAAAGCTCTAAAATTGCAAAGCAACATGTAAAGAAAGATTAACGACCTCAAACAGGCACAAATTTATGAGGTGAAAGCCTCTGTAATCCTGAAGAAAAATGATACCAAACGTTAGACTAGACAGCTAGAAAGTACCTCTGCTTGCTTCATGCGGCCTCTGCCATGCTACATTTTCTTTTAATACAAGTCACTTTTGGGTTCACTTAGCCTTTTCTCCTGCAGACCTGAGGTATGGCTTTGGTACATGAGCATAGTGATGGATTTTCCAGCTCCTACCAGGTACCACCTTACTGAGCAGCTCAGGCAACAGCTACGCTGCTACAGCCTGCAAATAAGAGCCTCAGAGGAGAGGAAACTGAGCCAGGACACCACTTCAAGCATTTATCATCACTGCATGACCCAAAGCTCCACCATCAAGTGGACTGAGATGACAGGCTCAGGGAGCTGGGGCTGTTCAGCCTGCAGAAGTGAAGGTTCCAGGGAGACCTCAGAGCAGCCTGCCAGTACCTGAAGGGAGCTCCAAGAAGGCTGCAGAGGGACTGTTGGCAAAGGCCTGCAGGGACAGGATGAGAGGCAATGGTGTGAAATGAAAGCAGAGCAGATTTAGATTGGACGTGAGGAACAAGTTCTGCACCATGAAGCTGCTGGAACACTGCAACAGGTTGCCCAGGAAGGTAGATGAGGCCTCATCCCTGGAGCTATTCAAGCTCAGGCTCAACAAGACTCTGAGCAGGCTGCTCTAGTGGAGGATGCCCCTGCTGCCTGCAGGGGAGTTGGACTGGATGATCTTTGGAGGTCCCTTCCAACCCAAACCATTTTATGAGTCTATGATTTCCAACAACAAAGCTCTTGCAGTTCCTTATTCTGCCCGAGTACAAAACGGAAAGGATGCCAACACTTCATAGGATCATCAAGGTTGGAAATGACCTCTAAGATGATCAAGTCCAACCTTCTACCCAACACCTCCATGACCACTAGACCATGACCTGAACTGCCACATCTCCTCATTTTTTGAACACCTCCAGGGATGGGGATTTCACCATCTCCCAGGGCAGCCTGTTCCAATGCCTGAGCACTCTTGCAGGGAAGAAATTGTCCCTAATCTCCAATCTGTGACAAAGTTCTGCTGCCAACAGATAGAATCATAACTACCAGAGGGTCAGAAAAGTGTTTAAAATGCAAGCTAAGTACTAAAAACACAGATCACAGGCAGCCCTAAGCAGCTGCAGGTGAACCTACAGCACTGAGGATTGTCAGAAGAGAACTAAAAAACAATTTGCCTTGTTAAAGAAGACTCATAGAACTCTTCATTGCTTGGGTTAGAAAAGACCTCTAAGATCATTGGGTCCAAGCATTAAGAAGACAAACTTGCATTCCATTAAGAAAAAGTCCATGTCCCCAGAGCTCTTCCTGCTGAGGGACAAATGCCTTCTTGGTCTCTGGGTATTCCACTGTGCTCAGTGGAGAACGAGTGCAGTAAGGAGATAACTCTGCTGAGAAAAGCAGCCCTCTGTCACCCTGTGAGCATCTGGAATGCCCATAGGGGCCATGGCAGTTGCCAGGTCCTTTTCAGCCTTTCTACTCTCACCTCCCCTTCCCAGTATGGGAGGCTGAGAGGTTTCTTGCAGCAGGGAAAAGCCTGGATACAGATGGCCAGGATAACAGAGACGAGAGGGTCACAGTATCACAGTATCGCAAGGGTTGGAAGAGACCTCAGAGATCACCAAGTCCAACCCATCACCACAGCCCTCAAGACCAGACCATGGCACCAAATGCCATGTCCAAACGTGCCTTGAACGCCTCCAGGGACGCTGACTCCACCACCTCCCT
>VWZE01004293.1:41377-54582 GCA_013396675.1 Eubucco bourcierii
AAAATGATAAAAGGCAAAACAGAAAGAAACTATTTATTTCAGTGTAGGTGAGGAAGGGGATGAAGATGAGCAAGGTGATGGAGATGAAAGAATAGCAGCAGCTCGGCTGCTTTACAAGAAAACTCTGGGAACACAAAGGCGAAGCTGCAGCGTGTTAAAATCCAAGGCTAATTCAAAGTCTTGTTCCTTAGTGCAAAAGCTGGAAACACGCCCAAGCGAAGGGAGGAGGGGAAAAAAATAATAACCAGGCCAACTGTATATTTCTCCTAGAAATTCCATGTCAGAATGGACCTCACGACTGGCACTCGCGGGCTCCAGTTTCAATAAATCAACCCAGCGTGCGGGGTAACAGTAGCACAACTCTTTCTCTCTCTTTCCATAATGCAGCCAGGTAAAAGCACTGTGAAGCCAAGAACAAACTGCTCATTCTTCTCTGCTGCTTGGCAAGGGGACAAATTACTTTCTGCACCTCTCTGCGTTGAAGGACTAGTTATTAAATACAGCCTAAGCTGCCTTTCCAGCCATACTTAAATCAAGGACAAAATAAAGCCAACGCCACTGTCCACAAGAAATTCCGAGAGCAAAAGAGCAATGGTAGGATGAGGACAACCCCAGGCACGTCTCTGCCTACCCAAGGATTTCAGACATTTGGATTTGCAAAGCCCTACAGCCCTGCTACACCGAGGCAAGAAGGACAGGGACTTGCTGGAGAGGGTACAGTAAAGGGTTGCAAAGATGCTGAGGGGATTGGAACATCTCTCTGAGGAGGAAAGACTGAGAGGATTGGGGTTGTTTGGTCTGGAGGAGACTGAGAGGGGATCTCATCAATGCTCATCAATACTTAAAGGGTGGGACCAGGCTGTTTTCAGTGGTGCCCAGGACAGGACAGGCACAGACATCAACATAAAAAATTGCATCTAAAGATGAGAAGGAACATCTTTAATTTAAGGGTGACAGAGAACTGGAGCAGGTTGCCCAGAGAGGTGCTGGAGTCTCCATCTCTTAGACATTCCAAATCCACCTGGACATGTTCCTGTGTGACCTTCTCTAAGTGATCCTGCCTTGGCAAGGAGGTTGGACTGGATAATCATGATCATAGAATGGTAAGGTTGGAAGGGACCTCAAGGATCAGCCAGTTCCAACCCCCTGCCATAGGGGTCCCACCTCCCACTAGCACAGCTCACTCAAGACCTCTTCCAACCTGGCCTTGAACACCTCCAGGGAGGGAGCAGCCACAACCTCCCTGGGCAACCTGTGCCAGTGTCTCACCACCCTCACTGCAAACAACTTCCTCCTAGCATCCAGTCTAAACCTCCCCTCTGCCAGTTCAAACCCATTGCCCCTTGTCCTGGCATTGCAAGACCTTGTCAATAGTCCCTCCCCAGCCTTCCTGTAGCCCACTTCAGATCCTGGAAGGCTACTCTAAGGTCTCCTGGAAGCCTTCTCTTCTCCAGGCTGCAGAGTCCCAACTCTCTCAGCCTGTCCTCACAGCAGAGTTGCTGCAGCCCTCTGAGCACCTTCATGGCCTCCTCTGGACCCACTCCAACAGTTCCATGTCCTTCCTGTGCTTGGGGTTCCAGAACTGCACACAGGACTCCAGAGGTCCCTTCTAACCCCTACCATTCTGTGTTTCTGTGAGACACTGTTCATAACTGCACAGACCTGCCCAATCTGCCACAACTCTGGCCAGTAATTTAGGGATGATTCCAACTATCCAAGCCCAGTCCTTAGCATCTCACTGCCAAGAAGGAGCAAACAAGAAGGTGAGAGTGAGCTCAGAGCTGACACAGTTGCTCATCCCAAAAGTGTTTGCTGGCTGTTTGGAGAGCAGCTTGTCCATGTGTGGGACTCAGTTGTGCTGAATGCTGTGGAAATAGCGAGGAAGTGAGAGAAAAGAGCAGAAAGCCTCAGAGAGATACAGCATAACTTGAGGATAGGAAGGAGCAGGGAAAAGTGAAGTGGCTAAAATGCTGCCTTCAGTCAGTGCTGCCTTCAATCATCACTATTAATTCAACACCAGGGACCAGGACAGAAGAGGGGTCTCCTGTCCCTTGGTCCTCCCACCTCCATCACCTCCCCTCTAATGACATTTCATGCCACTTCTAGTGCAAATCATTTGACATTTCCTTTATAACCCCCCTCCTCTGTGAGACATAACTTCATTACTGGATAGATCTGGAGCTGCAACATGATGCAGGAGGATGGAGGGCAGTGCCCTGAGTTCCCACAAACTGCTGAGAGAACAGCCAGGGTTTGACTCGGTCTTTGATTTCTAACTCAGTGCCTCATAGAGGATAGTTGTTAGGAGCAGAAAACTCTACAGAGAATTTAAAACATTAGATTTTAAACATCCCTGCTCCAAAATGTGAATTCTCAGTAAGTCTTATGGCATGTGGGCCTTTGGAAAGAAGAAAAAAGTCCCTTATCTAGAGAAACGTGATTGATTGTAATGACAAGCAGGATGTGCAAGTGATCAGTGGGTCCAACTCACAGAACCCCAGCATGGTGGGGGTTGGAAGGGACCTCTGGAGATCATCCAGTCCAAACCCCCTGCTAAAGCAGGGCACCCACAGCAGCTTGCCCAGCATCACAANGCAGCTTGCCCAGCATCACAATGGCCAGGGGCATTTGGAAGTTCTCCAGAGAAGCAGACTCCACAACCCTTCTGGGTAGTCTGCTCCAGGGCTCCAGCACCCTCACACCAAACAAGTGTCTACTCCACTTCAGACAGAACCTCCTGGGTTCCAGTTTGTGCCCCTCGCCCCTTTTGTCCTGTCACTGGGCACCACAGACAAGAGTCTGGCCCCCTCCTCTTGCTCCTCACCCTTTAGCTCTTACTAAGCACTGATCAGATCCCCTCTGGGGCTGCTCTTCTCCAGGCTTAACAGCCCCAGAGGGCTCTCAGCCTTTGCTCCTCACAGAGACGCTTCAGGCCCCTCAGCATCTTTGTAGCCTCCACTAGACTCTCTCCAGTAGCTCCCTGACTCTCTTGAAGAGGGAATCCCAGCAGTGGACCCAGTACTCCAGATGTGGCCTCACTAGGGCAGAGCAGAGGGGCTGGAGAACATCCCTCAACCTGCTGTGTCTGTCCATAGGAGCAAACTGCCGTCTCTGGCGAGCTAAGATGTTTAACGCCCAGAGCCGTTAAGAAAATTTTACTTCCTGACTTATTTATCTGTACATTTTCTTTTAATTAGCTGACTGACTTGGAAATGTGCTAATCACCCAGCCATGGGTCCTAGCAACTCTTTTCTTTCTGAGCTGGTGCAGACTTTCAGTGCACTGAGCTGCTTGTGTGGGCGAGAAGCTGACTTCTGAAATTTTTTATGGAAGGCACAAAGTCTCAGAGGTGTTTCATGTGGCAAGCTAAAGATGTAATTTAATAACAACAAATAGCTGAGAGGTTATTTGGGGAAAGTTTGCCTCTGTGCACGACTGCTGAAGGTGGTGATGGAAAATCCACATTCCCTATGCCTGGCACTTTGCTTTCTGTTGACCCCTAGGAGGGATGAGCGTGTGGCTTTATTTCATTGGACTGCTCTGTTTCTGGTGCAGTTTGATCCTTTATTTTGCCCTGCTTCATTTCAGCAGTGCAAAGTCATTGGTTGTGGGACATCTTCCACTGATATATGGCCATAGATATGATGGACTGCCCTGGGTGTCAGCACAGAATGGCACAGAATGGGTTGGGTTGGAAGGGACCTCCAAAAGGCATCCAGGCCAACCCCCCTGCAGGCAGTAGGGACATCCTCCACTAGAGCATCCTGCTCAGAGCCTTGTCCAGCCTCACCTTCAATAGCTCCAGGGATGAGGCCTCAATTCCCTCCCTGGGCGACCTGTTGCAGTGTTCCAGCAGCCTCATGGTGCAGAACTTGTTCCTCACATCCACTCTAAATCTGCTCTGCTCTCATTTCACACCACTGCCTCTCATCCTGTCCCTGCAGGCCTTTGCAAACAGTCCCTCTGCAGCCTTTGTGTAGCCCCTTCAGGTACTGGCAGGCTGCTCTGAGGTCTCCTTGGAGACTTCTCCAGGCTGAACATCCCCAGCTCCTTCAGCCTGTCCTTGCAACAGAGGTGCTCCAGCCCCCTGAGCATTTTCATGGCTCTCCTCTGGACCTCTACACCATCAGGTCCATGTCCTTCCATTGTTGAGGGCTCCAGAGCTGGACACAGCACTGCAGGTGAGGTCTCAGCAGAGCAAAGCACAGGAGCAAAATTATCTCTCTTGACCTGCTGGCTAAGCTGCTTTTGATGCATCCTAGGCTGCCGTTGGCCTTCTGGGCTGCAAGCTTACACTGTTAGCTCATGCTCAGCTTCTCATCCACCCACACCCTCGAGTCCTTTTCTGCAGGGTTGCTCTCCTAGGCAAGCTACTGTGGGTGACTGTGCTTCAGCAGTGGGGTTGGACTAGGTGATCTCCAGAGGTTGCTTCCAGCCCAAACCATGCTGGGATTCTGAGATTACATGAAAAGTAGCTTTGAACTGCTAACCACTGAGCCCAACCATCCACCCAGTACCACCATGCCCACTAACTGCCACATCTACATATTTTTTTGGACACTAACTACCAAGTAACAGAGAGCTTTGCAGAGGTTCAGGAGGACAGAAGTCAGGTCACAGCAACGAGAATTCAAGAGCAGCTGAGGGTGTAACATCCAGAGTTGTCTGAATTCATTTTCACCATTTTGTTTTCCCTAGCCAGGAAACACTTTGGAGTCTCATTAAAAATTCACTGTCCTCCTCTTACAGTGCTTTGAGGGGGAAAGCAAAGAGCAACAGGCTTTCCAAACCATTTTAGGGCTTGGATGAACTAATAAATACAGATAAACAAGCCTGGGAAAGGGGAGGAGTTGTGGAATTGGTGCCTGAAGGACTTTCCTGGGCTCCTCAGATGGGTCACCAAGAAGCTAAGAGGAATGTGAAAATTCTGCTTCTGGTCTTATTCTGGTTACATTTAAAGAGGATTTTTCAGTTCTTAGGGACCTCTTTGTGGTGGTGGTGCCAGTAGGTGTGAGCTCACAGCAAGGAGAGCTGGAACCTTCCACAGGCCTGGGCCTACACTCTCCTCAATGGGTCAATGTTTTCTGCTTGCCCCAGCATCCAGCCTGCTGTGTTGTTGGAAGGAACTGGCTCCCTCTCCTCCTCCAGTTCTGGAATGGCTTTAATGAGGAGTGTGGTTCCCAGTGGAGATGGAAAAACCAACACTGGCTGCTGCTGGAAGGAAAATGAACTCCTTGGTGGGGGAGTGGTGGTGGTGGGAGAAATCAGGCAGCTCTAAGGAGATGTTAGCAGCAATGAGATAGGAAGGGGCTTGTACCTGGCTCCTGCTGAACACCCTGAGAGGTGACTTTACAGTCCAGCACACAACACCAGGGAAAGCTGGGAGAAAAGGAGAGTTCCAGGCTGCAAAATCCACCACAGACATGAACCCAAAGTGTTGGGTTGATGGTTGGACTTGATAATCTCACAGGTCCTTTCCAACTGAAATGATTCTCTGTTCCTAACAACTTGCAAGAGAGGTCTGACACACGGATCACACCCGTGGCCAAAACACAGACAGCAGGAACAACACAGACACCACAGAACTGCCCAGGTTGAGATCAAGTCCAGTTGCTCTCCTTGAGCTCACAATCCCACCACTGCCACTACACCACATCCCTCAGCACCCCTCCACAGATGGTGACTCCACCACCTCCCTGGGTAGCCTGAGAACTATTCCTGTGAAGAAATCTTTCCTAATATCCAACCCGAGCCTTCTTTGGCACAACTTGAGGCCCTTTCCTCTTGTCCTGTCACTTGTTGCACGCAAGTAGAGACCAGCTCCCACCTCACCTCAACCTCCCCTGAGGTTGTAGCAGAGGGTGCACCAGTAGCAATAATTGCCTTGCTGGCAAAGTGCTGGTTGTCAAGGAAAGGGTTAATTCTAGCAGGGTTGGGGCTTTATTGTGTGCACAGCCAGAATTAGCTTACACTACAAAATGAAACACCGTGAAACCTGCACTGCATTAAGGTTGGTGGGACTACATAATAATTTATGAACTGGACTATGGTTTACACCACAGACAAACAATCACTAGGCAGGAGGTCTTAGGAAGCTGAAGGTTAAAGGTGATTGAATATTACCTGAACTTCCCTTCAATAACTCAACACATGACTATTAGCCTGGTTTATCTGGCTCTATTAAGAAGAGCTGATGAAAACTTTTAATCTGCTTCCAAATGGCTCCAGGCACTGGGTAGATATGAGTTTGTTTTGTTGGGAGGGCTGAAATAAAACAAAACCAATTAAGGAGATCCATTCCCCCCAGCCCTCATTAGCTATGCCCTCATTGTAGGCACCTGGTTAAGGTTGGTACACCCCTGCCCCTGTGCGGGCAGCTGAGCACACCCAGCTGGCATCATGCCATGGATGGACCCAGACTCCACATCAAATCCAGCAAGATCAGCATTTGGCACCAGGAGTTTTCTGCTCTGGGAACGTTTCACAGCTTTAATTGCACCACTGGTTTATTACTGTGCTTACAAATGGGGTTGGAAGTGGTTCCCCTCCTGATCTTACCTGGTCTGCTACCGGATATCTCCCACCATACAAGGCACTCCAAGGAGCCCTTGAGTAAGATGCTGTGTGCAGTTCTGGAGCCCCCAGCACAGGAAGGACATGGAAGAGTTGGAGCGGGTCCAGAGGAGGCCACAAAGATGATCAGAGGGCTGCAGTAGCTCTGCTGTGAGGACAGGCTGAGAGAGTTGGGGCTCTGCAGCCTGGAGAAGAGAAGGCTTCCAGGACACCTTAGAGTGGCCTTCCAGTATCTGAAGGGGGCTACAGGAAGGCTGGGGAGCTATTATTTACAAGGTCCTGCAATGCCAGGACAAGGGGCAATGGGTTTGAACTGGCAGAGGGGAGATTTAGACTGGATGTTAGGAGGAAGTTGTTTGCAGTGAGGGTGGTGAGACACTGGCACAGGTTGCCCAGGGAGGTTGTGGTTGCTCCCTCCCTGGAGGTGTTCAAGGCCAGGTTGGAAGAGGTCTTGAGTGAGCTGTACTAGTGGGAGGTGTCCCTGCCTATGGCAGGGGGTTGGAACTAGGTGATCCTTGAGGTCCCTTCCAACCTTACCATTTTATGATTCTATGCTCCACGTAGGAAACCTCCATTAAAAATGAGCACAAATTACTCCAACAAGCACCTTACCCTGCACCCTAAAATCAGGCAACACAGAATCACAGAACTGGTCAGGAAACACAGAATCACAGAATTGGTTTGGTTGAAATAGGCTTTCAAGATTTTCAAGTCCAACCTTCCAGGTCACCACTAAACCACAGCCCTCAGCACTACATCTGGATGGGTTTGAAACTTCTCCAGGGATGGGGACTGCACCACTGCCCTGCGCAGCTCGGGCCACATCTTGACAACCCTTTTGGGGTAAAAATTGTTCCTCATGTCCAACCTAAATCCACCCTGGTGCAGCTTGAGGTCATTCCCTCTTGTCCTATTACTTGCTCCTTGGGAGAACAGACCAAGCCCCACCTGGCTCCAGCCTCCTTTCATGGAGTTGCAAAGAGCCAGAAGGTCTCTCCTCAACTACCTCTTCTGCAGGCTGAACAACTCCAGTTCCCTCAGCTGCTTCTGATAAGATGTGGAAATCCTGGAAACTGATTCTTTATTGATCTGCACTGCAAGCAAAGGTGGGATGCTGAATTAACTTCTCACAGTGCCAGCTCCAAAGCAGAGTGAAAATATTGAGCAACCACCCAAATCTGTCAAATCAAACCTAACAAATGAAAGGTCTTCAAGATAGTGACTGTGCCTTCTCAGGGTTGCTTGGCCTACGCTTCATCCTGGTGGATTATTTACCTTCCCAGTCAAATCCATCATCCCCCTGACATTCCCAGCAAACACAAACAAGGAAATTTGGCTCTGTTGCTGAGGTTTTAGGGACAGCAATAACAAACCCAGCTGGGTTTCGAAGGAGAAGGGCAAATCTGTGCTTCACCTGCTCTGCTCCACCACTGGGATCTCCTCTGCATGTGACACCTCCCAAGCAGCTCCAGAAAACAAGAATTACAGAATCACAGAATGTTAGGGGTTGGAAGAGACCTCTGGAGATCATCCAGTCCAACCCCATTGCCAAAGCTGGATCACCTGGGGCTGGCTGCAACCTCCAGAGAAGGAGACTCTACAACCTCTCTGTTCCACTGCTGTGTTACCCTCACCACAAGGAAGCGACTCCTCATGTTGAGGTGGAACCTGCTCTGTTTTAGAGTGTACTTGTTGTTTCTTGTCCTATCACTGGGCACCACCAAAAATAGCCTGGCACCTTCATCTTAGAATCATAGAATCAAACAGGTTGGAAGAGACCTCCAAGCTCATCCAGTCCCACCTATCACCCAGCCCTAGCCAATCAACCAGACCATGGCACTAAGTGCCCCATCCAGGTTTGGCTCCATCACCTCCCCAGGCAGCCCATTCCGATGCCATCACTCTCTCTGTCAAGAACTTCTTCCTAACATCCAGCCTAGACCCGGCCTGGTGGAGCTTGAGGCTGTGTCTTCGTGTTCTGTTCCTGGGTGCCTGGCAGAACAGACCAACCTCACCTGGCTACAACCTCCTTTCAGGTAGCTGTAGAGAGCAATGAAGTCTGCCCTGAGCCTCCTTTATTCGAGGCTGCACACCGCCAGCTCCCTCAGTCTCTCCTCACAGGGCTGTGCTCCAGGCCCCTCACCAGCTTTGTCCACCCCTCAGATATTTGGAGACATTGATCAGATCCCCTCTCCAGACTGAACAGTCCCAGATCTCTCAGTCTTTCCCAGTAGCAGAGATGTTCAAGTCCTTCAATTACCTTTGTTGCTCTCTGTTGGATTCCATCTAGCAGATCCTTGTGTGTCTTCAACTGGAGAGCCCCAAACTGGACACAGTATTCCAGGTGTGGCCTCACTAGGGCAGAGAAAATGGGAAGAAGAACCTCCCTAGACTTGCAGGACACACTTTTGTTTAGGACCAGATCCTGTTAGCCTCTGGTCACACCTGACATAACACAACCCTTTTCTTTGTCCCCAGGACAGTAAATACCTTTTGACCAGTTGCCCACGTGGACAGACACCTGCCAACACCTGAGGTCTCAGTGCCCCAGTGAGCAGAGGGAGATGTGGGATGGGACCACCAGCAAACCTTCTGGGCTCTGCAATTCCCCAGAGGTTTTCCAGGACAGAGTAGAAATAGCAGGAGAAGGAGATATTTTCTTCATCCTCCTGTTCTTGGTGCAGCCAAACACACCCTCTGCCTCATTCCAGACAGAAGAGGCAGGGCACTAACATCACCTTCCTGTTCAAACTGCAGGACTACAGCTACATTTGGAGCAGAAACCCATGCTACTAGTTAGTCCAAGTCTATTAATCACTTTATTTGCTTGGTTTCCAGGCAAGGAAGATGAGGACAATGAGCTCAGCTGTCTGCAAGTCCCAAAGGAACTGCACCTTGGATGCCCATCAGAGTCCCAGGGATGTGGAGCTTCCACAGCTTGGGGGGAATCAGTGGTTTCCTCTATGCCCACCACCAGCATCACCAGCCCCTGAGTGACCACAGAGGAGGTACTGGGGGACAGCAGACAGGAAGACAATGAAGGAGGGCAGAGGACTCCCTATTTCTGAGGGTGTAGACCACAGCAGCTCTAAAATACCAACCCTGGTGCTTGAACCAGACGTGAGCCCAAAGGGCATGGGTATTTTTAATTTCCTAAGTAGCCTGGCAGGCACAGACAAGTTGGAAAAGGCAAGAGAGGTCTTCAGCTGCTTCTCCTCACAAACAAGCCTGCAAGGTTCAAAACACACACCCCCAGCCCACGCTGTTGCCAAAATAGTATTGATTTTTATTTATGTGCATGCTTATTGGGAGAGCAAAGAGTCTGTGTGGAGCAGAGCACCCATCTCACAGCAGACTGTCCATCAGCCCCACGCTGGGTGATGGAAGCTGCCTTACAAGCATCCATGTTCCAAGCAAGAAACATGTCCCCTAGCAGGACAGATGGCTTCAGCAAGAACATGTGTACTCCCCTGTACTCTGCACTGGTTAGGCCACACCTTGAGTACTGTGTCCAGTTCTGGGCCCTCAATTGAAGAAGGACACTGAGGTGCTTGAGCGTGTCCAGAGAAGGGCAACGAGGCTGGGGAGAGGCCTGGAGCACAACCCTATGGAGAGAGGCTGAGGGAGCTGGGATTGGTTAGCCTGGAGAAGAGGAGGCTCAGGGGAGACCTTCTTGCTGTCTACAGCTACCTGAAGGGTNACTTGGTGCCATGGTCTGGTCTTGAGGGCTGTGGTGATGGGTTGGACTTGATGAGCTTTGAGGTCTCTTCCAGCCCTGGTGATACTGTGAGGAGGAAAGACTTAAGGAGCTGGGGCTGTGATGTTTGGAGAAGGGGAGACTGAGAGGTAACCTCATCTGTATTTATCAATATGTGCAGGGTGAGTGCCAGGAGGCTGGAGCCAGGCTCTGCTGGGTGATGCCCAAGGACAGGCCAAGGGGCAATAGGTGGAAGCTGAGGCATAGGAAGTTTCCTGTAAACATGAGGAGGAATTTTTCCCCTGCAAGGGCGACAGAACACTGGAGCAGGCTGCCCAGGGGGGTTGTTGGAGTCTCCCTCTCTGGAGATATTCAAAACCCTCCTGGACATGTTCCTGTGGGATCTGGTATGGGAGATCCTGCTCTGGCAGGGGGTTGGACTGGATGAGATTTCAAGGTCCCTTCCAGCTCCTGACATTTTGTGATTCTACGATTCTCCCTTGTACATGAGGTCTTTTATTCTGTGCTAACATAATCAAGTGCAGATGGCTGCCCACCAGACAGAGGAGTCCAGCTTATCCAACCCTTACTCCTCCAACCCTTTACTCCCTAGCTCAGCAGCACTAGGTACAACTGCATCCCAATCCCAAACTGAGGGTCTGGAGCTCTTCTCAAGAGCTACTCAAGAAATAACTTCCCCCAATGTTATTGTAACCCTCAGAGGGTTATCTCCAACCTTCACCAGCAAAGCCACAGGACCACCTCAGATCCAGGCACAGAGAGGGTTTGCTGTGGCTTTTTGCTGCAGCCAAGAAAGAAACTCACACCACAGCCCCTGAGGAGAGGAAGGAAAGAGGGAGAAAAGGAGGAAAGGCAGGTTAGGGATTTCACACCTGGAATATGTTTAGGAAATGTAGTTAAAACAACTCTTGATCCCCGTTACTAAACTGATACAGTGGTTTGGGAATCCTGCCTCTCTTGATTCCATCAGAGAAGAACTACTCAGGCAAAGAAAAAGCAGCAGGAGCATGGTCTGGGAAAGCTGAAGGAGCTGGGATGGATCCTGCCCAGACACTGAAGAAAAGGTAGCTCCAGTGAGGTCATCTCAGCCCTTGGGGAAAAAAAACACTGGGAGAGTGGGGAGGAGGCAGCTGCAGTGCAAAGAAAATCACAGAGCAAGGGAAGAGTGCAGATGGTGAGAAACAAAATAGAACAAGAGAGAGAAACAAGTCACAGCTCTGAGCCCAGAGCTGCCACACAGCAGAGGAGGGGAGAAGTTATGCATGAGACTGTGAATTATTAATTCCAGTGAAAACAGGGATTTATAAATGAAAAGAATATGTGGGAATAGATGGTTTAGTAGTTGGGTGTTGGTTTTTTACTTCCTTGCTTTCCATAATTTACAAGCACAAAGAAACCAGCACGACAAAGCCAGCCAAGGCAGCAAGACGAGGGTGGAAGAGTTAAAGCATCAGAGAGCAGCAACTGAGCTCTGGGTGCCAGGCACAGAGACAAGGAGAGGAGATGGGGAAACGGGTGCCTGGTGACCAGAGGAGAAAGGATCCTATTTTTCTTCCAACATCCCTAAAAATAGAAACCAAACTGCAAGCAAAAGCCTGGGGAAGGCCATTCTCCCCCACCCTTGTGAAGTTAGTAGTGTTGCTGCTGGCTGATACTGATGGAAGAGGAGGAACCAGCTGGGAGAAATGGGAGCAAAAAGCAGGTGGTCAGCAAGAATGAAAGCTCACAGGGCTGAAGGTGCAGGGAGCAGCTCATGGTTTATCTACAAATTGATGCAATGGATATCCCTGCTCCTCCTGCAGACCTATAGAGCCTTAAGCTCCTTAGCTCACAGAATCATAGAATGCATTAGGTTGGAAGGCAGCTCGAAGCTCAGGCAGTTCCAACCCCCTGCCACAGGCAGGGACACCTCCCACTAGCACAGCTCACTCAAGGCCTCCTCCAACCTGGCCTTGAACACCTCCAGGGACGGAGTAGCCACAATCTCCCTGAGCAACCTGTGCCAGTGTCTCACCAGCCTCACTGCAAACAACTTCCTCCTGACATCCAGTCTAAATCTTCCCTCTGCCAGTTTAAACCCATTGCCATCTCTTACTCCTCAAAAAAAGCAAGGAGATTGTGGTACTCTGGTACATGGTCATGAAGGTGTTGGGCAGAAGGTTGGACTTGATGATCTTGGAGATCTTCTCCAACCTTAATGACATTAAGATTTAAAGCCAAGTGTAATCTTGAAGCAGGTAGGAAAAGAGCTCAGTCAGAGCTCCTGTAACTCCCTAACTGTTTAGACATAATTGTCTAAATAAAATAAAGGGCTTCATTAGCAGTATCACCAAAATGAAAGGCATGTTTGAATAAACAGGCTGCTGCTGCAGTCAAAAGCAATTTGCCTTTCACTTGATAAGAGCAGTCTGGGCTGGAGGCAGATGTTTTTAATAATGCAAATTTTTTTTTCCCCCACATGTAATAATTAAAACCAATTTTCCCCCTCTCCTTTTTAAGAAATACTGCCAAGATGGCTGCTAGGAATAATCACCTCCAACATCTGTATCATCCCCCAGCAAGGAGATTTTAGATAGCAAGTGGAATGTCCTCACCTCAATCTCTATGCATGCTGAGGACTTCAAAGAATCATAGAATCAGTCAGGGTTGGAAGGGATCACAAGGATCATCTCATTCCAAGCCCCCTGCCATGGGCAGGGACACCTCACACCTGATCAGGCTGTCCAGAGCCTCATCCAGCCTGGCCTTGAACACCTCCAGGGATGGGACTTCTACCCTCTCCCTGGGTAACCCCTTCCAGTGTCTCACCACCCTCATGGTGAAGAACTTCTTCCTAACATCCAGTCTGAATCTACCCATTTCTAGTTTTGTTCCATTCCCCCCAGTCCCATCAATACCTGACAGCCTAAAAAGT
>VWZE01004293.1:61448-81437 GCA_013396675.1 Eubucco bourcierii
GAAAAAGAGAAAAAAAAGAAAATTTAAAAAAGAAAAAAAAAATTGATCTTTTAAAATCAATCAAAACAAACAAACAAAAAAAAAGAAAGAATCAATCATCCACCAAACTGCACCAGGCAGGGAGAGTGTTGTGAGTGGTGGATTTCTTTAGGGTTGGGGTTTTTTTTTTATATCATTATTTTTTTGTGTTGAGTTTCTTTCTATACACACACAAAAAACAAAACCCAACCAACCAAAAAACCCCAAATAAAATCCCCCCTCAGCATGCACATTGCTGGCTTTAATTTCCTTGAGTAAACAGAGTGGCAGCCCCGTGGTGGAGGGAAGAGGACGCATACCTGAAATTCGGGCTCATTACTGGGCTCTATGAAATATGTCTCCAATGTCAGGTTAGGCTTGGTTGGGCTGCTGGATTTCAGCATGAATTATCCCAGTTGCTCCCATGAAAAAATGTGGGTACACAAGTGGCTGTGGAGTTTAATTAGCCTGCTCTTGCTCGCAACGATGTCGCGCTGCACAGTAAAATAAGATTATGCTCACGCTGAGTAGATTTAGCTTAAACAGCCCCCAAAGTATTAAAAGGGTAGTAAGGGTGAGGACTGATTGTAAGTTTACAACTGGAACAGATTATAGGTAGGTTTCCCAGGCTGTACTGGTAGGTTGGTTGTGAGGGAACTGGGTTTTCACTGGATTTGCCCCTCTTTAAGGTTACCCACATCAAGACAGCTGCAGCTGGAGGAGCTCCTGGAGCAGGAGAACATGTCTGTGAGAGCACAGATGCATCAGGGAGGTTGATCAGCTATAGAGTATACTCTGCATGGAGCTCAGGACAACCTGGGGCAGCATGGCTGTCCCCATGGAATGTCCCCAGAGTTGTTAAATTGGACTAATTCTTGTCTGGGACTGATCAGTGACAGCTTGGTGGAACAGCTGCCGGATTATTTGCCCTGACACACTTCCCAACCTGATTTATTTGGGGGCTGATGGACACATTCCACTCCCCAGCTGCAGATCCCCCTCTCAGTCTAGTCTGGAGAAGAGCAGACTGAAAGGGGATCTCACGAATGCTGATCAGTACTTAAAGAGTGGGTGTCAAGACGACAAGACTTTATTTTCAGTAGTGTCCTGTGACAGCACAAGGAGAAATAGTCACAAACTGGAACAAAGAAGTTCTATCTAAACATGAAGAGCAATTTCTTTAATTTAAAGGCAACAAAGAACTGGAGCAGGCTGCCCAGAGAGGTAGTGGAGTCTCCATAGAATCATAGAATGGTAAAGTTGGAAGAGACCTCAAGGATCATCTAGTTCCAACCCCCTGCCACAGGCAGGGACACCTCCCACTAGTACAGGTCACTCAAGGCCTCGTCCAACCTGGCCTTGAACACCTCCAGGGAGGGAGCAGCCACAACCTGTGCCAGTGTCTCACCACCCTCACTGGAAAGAACTTCGTCCTAACATCCAGTCTAAATCTCCCCTCTGCCAGTTTAAACCCATTGCTCCTTGTCCTGTCACTGCAAGATTTCTGGAGATATTCCAAACCCACCCAGATGTGTTCCTGTGTGACCATCTCTAGGTGAATCAGCCTTGGCAGGGGGTTGGACTCAATGACCACCAGAGGTCTATTCCAACCCCAACCATTCTGTGCTTCTGTGAAATGAGGGTGTGGGGGTTGGGGAAAAGCTATTGCGAGAGTAGAGCTCAGTCCTGCACTATCAGGAGGCATAGACTGAACATAAAATCTCCCAAAGCCTTTAACCTGTTCATGATTAATTATTTTAAACTATAATTTTAGAATATAGAAAGTAACATAACAAATAGAATAGGATTTGGCAAGGCACAGTTGTATTTTTGAGGTTAAAAACTCCTTGTAGACTTTTAACTCCTTCTGCAAGAGTTGCTAGGGAAAACAGTTTGAAGAGACTGAATAGAAAGAAGGGAGTAAAGCCCTAAAATAAGAGAAATCCAGATTTGTTCCTGCCAATTGTCTCACAAGCCAAAGCTCAGTCTACAAGCCAAAGTATCACAGTATCACCAAGGTTGGAAGAGACCTCGAAGATCATCAAGTCCAACCCATTACCACAGACCTCAAGACTAGACCATGGCACCAAGTGCCACGTCTAAACCCACCTTGAACACCTCCAGGGACGGTGACTTAAGTCATAAGCCAAAGTTCAGTCAACAGATGAAGAGTAAAACAGGATCAATTATCACCAAAAAAAAAAAAAATAATGGATGGAACAGGTTGCCCAAGGAGGTGGTGGAGTCAGCATCCCTGGAGGTGTTCAAAGAATATACAGACATGGCACTCTGGACCACGGTTTAGTGGCCATGGTGGTGTTGTGTTGATGGTTGGACTGGATGATCTTAGAGGCCTTTTCCAAACCAAATGATTCTAGGACAAAGCAAATCTAAAGAGAAATCAGTAAGCCCCAAATGAAACAGCACAGCAGAGGGGGGCAGTACAAAAATGTGATGTTCCCACTGATCAAACCAATAGAAAAGGAGTAGCATCAGACCATGGCAAAGCATCAGCTGCATCTACCAGCCTGCAGAGCTCTGCAATTCCCCAGCATCAGCTCTGATGTTAACATCAAACCACAGAGGTAACAATTTTGCTGCTGTGGGGTGTAGAGGCAATAAGGGAAATGCGAGGGAGAGGAAGAGGGAGTGACTCTGAAAAGAGACGTCAGGAAATCCTCCCAGCTGAAGAATTTGAAAGGACAGGCAGGGAAAGGGGAAGAGAAGTGTGAAAAGATGAGAGGGAGGAAAAGGCCCTGTGATGCCCTCAGGTATTTCATGTGCGGATCCTGCCCGAGCAGCCTTCGGCTGTGATGCACAAAGGAGTCCTTCTTCAGGGGAGAGAGAAAGCCATGCAGAACATTCACCATAGCTAATTAATTTAGGACCCTCAATTATGAGCAGGATCTTGTGACACTGCTTTATTTGTAGCCTTCTCTCTTCTTTTTCTTTTCTTTTTCTTTCCCTTTCCAATAACCAAAAAGCAGATAAGAACCGTGACACCTTTAAGGGCTCCACAATGGCTTTCCTGCCAGCGCCACACGCCTCGGGGACCTGCCAGCGAGTGTCCTCTGAGCAAAACCTTGTCCCTGCCTTTCAGAGTCCTGGATTGAAATATCTAAAGGGTGGAGGTCATGAGGATGAGGCCAGACTCTTGTCAGTGGTGTCCAGCCACAGGACAAGGGGTAGCAGGCACAAGCTGGAACCCAGGAGGTTCCACCTGAACAGGAGAAACTTTGTTGTGAGGGTGCTGGAGCCCTGGAGCAGGCTGCGCAGAGAGGTTGTGGAGTCTCCTTGTCTGGAGAGACTCCAAGCCCAACTGGGCATTGTGATGCTGAGCAAGCTGCTGTGGGTGCCCCTGCTTTAGCATGGGAGTTAAACTAGATGATCCCCCAAAGGACACTTACAACCCCACCATGCTGGGATTCTGGTTCCAAGGGAGGATTTTATATGTGAAACCAGAATTTAAAAAATAGGAATGGTTGTCTCATTTCAAACTGGTGAAAAAAGCCCCACACTGCTTTTAGCAAAAAAGTGGCCCAGGTGAAGAGGGACAGGGATCTGCTTCAGAGAGTCCAACAGAGGGCTACAAGGATGATAAAGGCACTGGAGCACTGCCTGGTGAGGAAAGGTTGAGAGCCCTTTAGTCTGGAGAGGAGAAGACTAAGAGGGGATCTAATAAATGTCTACAAGTGTCTGAAGCCTGGGGGTCAAGAAGGAAGGGACAGCCTCTACTCACTTGTGCTCTGAGATAGGACAAGGGGCAATGGATGTAAACTACAGCACAGGAAGATCCACCTCAACACGAGGAAGAAATTCTTTACTGTAAGGGTCCCAGAACACTGGCAGAAGCTCCCCAGGAAGGTTGTGGAGTCTCCTTCTCTGGAGACTATCAGGATCCGTCTGGATGTGTTCCTGTGTGATTCTATAGTCCTGCTCTGGCAGGGGGGGTTGGACTCAAAGATCTCCAGAGGTCCCTTCCAACCCCTAACATCCTGTGATTTCATCAGAAGATTAATGGCTGTGGAACATCTTCCACTTGTATGTGGGGATGGATGCAATGGACTGCCCTGGATATTGTGATCCTGGGCAAGCTGCTGTGGATGCCCCTCCTCTAGCACTGAGGTTGGACTGCATGACCTCCAGAGGTCCCTTCCAGTCCCCACCTTGCTGAGACTGTGAGATTCTGTAAATCATCACTGTGCCAGCTTGCTGCCCACAAACATCCTCAAGAAAAGCACCAGAAATGGACTTACTCCCAATATCAAAAAGGAGATGGATCAATTTCATTTGAAAATGTTTCTTCCATCTCTGCATTAGGGTAGGAGATGTTCAGCATTACAGCTCAAAAAGAAAAAACCCAAACAAATAATTAAAAAAAAGGCAGCAAAATCAGCAATGTTGTGCTTTTTCAACACAGCAAAAGAAAAAAAAGCTGTTACTGGTACACCACAACACAGACAGATTGAGGTTCCAACAGCCACGTTACAGTAACACAGCCCTGGCACAAGATGTGCCCATGGGGAGCTGGGGACAGCTTCACAGCAGACCCCAACTCACCAAAGGCAAAGGCTATAAAATCTTGATAGCCTCTGGAGTGAAGGCCTTTGGGGTGAAGCCCTCTGGGACAAAGCCAAATGGCTGGCAACTCCTCCTCCCCCTGCAAATGAGCAGCAAGCTCGCCCCCCTGGCAGCCCCCCATAAAAGCAGCCCCTCCGTGGGTGCACTCCAGCACATGTCTGCTGGGAATAATGTGGTCATTCTTCTACCCACCTCAGCCCTCCTACAAGATAGCCCAGGGCACTGTCCTGCCACAGAAACTGCACCAGTTTAGTTTCAAGGAACAAAGGGCATTCTTTCAGCCAGCAGACTGGAAAGGAACACTTAAAGCCAAGAGTTTTACCCCTCAGCATTCAAAGCAAGGGGGAAACTCCACGGAGCAGTGTGTCCTAAGGACCAGGATCAGCCACACTTGCTAACAGAGAGCATGGTCATGGTTTAAACAGTCAGCAGACCAAAACCTGGCTCTAACAAATTCCCTCTCGCAGTTTGGGAGCTACCCTGTGCAGTCCCAGGGAAGTGTTTGCCCCCAGCTCTGCCCTGTGATGCCTGCCCCTGCCAAGCACAGAAGGTAGCAGTACAGCCTCGTTTTGCAGTATGCACATAAACCTCTCAGAGGAGATTTCTGCCTCGTATCTCACACTCAGTTCACAAACTCGAACCAAGAAGCTTCCAAAGAAACTTGGAACAAAACTATTAGTGCACGCCCTTGGTTTGGCACAACCAAACAAGGCACAGGAGGCCGCCTTTGCCCCAAAAGGAAGGGTTTGGGATGCTCCAGTACTAAGGGGAAGCACTAGATGGCACTCCTGGAGGCAGCCTGCAACCTGGGAAGCAGCCTAATCCCTGGACCCAGGCCACACTGATCTAGGAGGCAGCTTCTGGGTGCATGAATGCTTCAACAGTGCTAGCTGCCTTCTCGCGTTTCTCTCTTGAGATGCAGAGCTGCCTGCAGAAAGCAGTGCCAAAAGCCACCAGGGCTGTGCCATCAGGAACTGAAGCTCTGAAGCCTGGTTTCCTACAGATCACATCCTCCTATTCCCATTCCAATGTTCTTCACCCATCACACTTCCCATGACATCAACACCATGCCACCTCAGGTCCTACCGTGCCCACTACACCACTTAAACCCTCTTCAATGTCCACCTGTGTGCTGGGGTTTCCTTCTCCAGCAGTGCTCCTCACATGGCTGAGTTGGTGGATCCTTTTGTGCACAAAGGTCCAGAAAACTCTTATCCTGAAGTGTCAAAGCTCTCACACATGGAAGTATCCATCAGACACAGATGAAATCTCTATCACTTAGCAAAGCTGGAGGACCACATCCCCACTGCAGAGCAGAAGAGACGCTCACAAGTCCAAGTGCTACATTCAGGGCTCTAAATCACAGAATGCCAGGTTGGAAGGGACCCCAAGGATCATCTCCTCCAACCTTTCCAGGTAACAGCACAGCTGAAGTGACCTTTCAAGGAAACAGCACATCTGGTTCAGCACCCTGTCAAGTTGAGTCTTCAAACTGTCTAGTGTAGGGGAAGATGGAGTCCTGTGTGCAGTTCTGGAGCCCCCAGCACAGGAAGGACATGGAAGTGTTGGAGTGGGTCCAGAGGAGGCCACAAAAATGCTCAGAGGGCTGCAGCAGCTCTGCTATGAGGACAGACTGAGAGAGTTGGGGCTCTGCAGCCTGGAGAAGAGAAGGTTTCCAGTATCTGAAGGGGGCTACAGGAAGGCTGGGGAGGGACTATTGACAAGGTCTTGTAATGCCAGGACAAGGGGCAATGGGTTTGAACTGGCAGAGGGGAGATTGAAACTGGATGTCAGGAGGAAGTTGTTTGCAGTGAGGGTGGTGAGGCACTGGCACAGGTTGCCCAGGGAGGTTGTGGCTGCTCCCTCCCTGGAGTGTTCAAGGCCTGGTTGGATGAGGCCTTGAGTGAGCTGTGCTAGTGGGAGGTGTCCCTGCCTAAGGCAGGGGGTTGGAACTAGATGATCTTTGAGGTTCCTTCCAAGCTTACTATTCTATGATTCTATAAGATGCTTCCCTTGGGAGAAGCTTCCAGTGTTTGACTGTGTTCATGGGGAAAATTTTCCTTCTGGAGTCCCACTGTAATCTCACCAGCAGTAACTTGTCCATATCACCTCTTGTCTTTTCTGTGGGACTTCTTATAAAAAGGGAGTTTCCATCCTCCTGGTAGCCACTCTTTATGTACTGGCACATGGTAACAAGGTCTTCCCTAAGCCTTCTCTTCATGACTTTCAATACAGACAAGTCTTGGATCCTTACAGAATGAGCAGATACCTCTGCAGGCCTAACCCAACGCTCTGCAAGTTGAATGACTGAAGGCACCTTGGTTGAGTCTGGCTTTCTGACCAAAAGCTACTTGAAATGAAAAACTGAAAAGCAGGACTCTTTGCTGCCACACCACTGAACAAAAAAACACATTCCTTAGCCAGCTTCAGAGGTTCTAATCATCCACTGTCAACTTGGGCAGCTTGGGTACAGAACAACTGAAATTTGGCCAAACATAAGCTGTGCTTGGAAGGCCAACTCCACACTGCACAAAGCCAAAGGAATGCTGAAGCCTCAGAGAGAGAGAGAGAGAGAGAGAGAGAGAGAGAGATGGTTTCCTCTGCAGAAGATGACAAAATATTAAATTTCTGCTAAATCTGAAGCAATAAAATTAAATACAAGCACTGAGGCACGGGGATGAAAAGCCCAGTGCATAATTGTTTGACAAAACTTGTGTTTCATTTACTCAAGATGGGTTCTTTTGAGAGTTTATCAGAACCAGCTGGTGTGACAGGCAGAGTCCTGCTCCTGTTTCTCCTGCAAAACCTGGGAACACAATAAGACAAAGCTCTCAATATCTCCTACAATAAATTCTTTCAGCAGGTAGAACCAATTCTTGAAGCAAGCTTTCCTAATGGCCTACAAAAAAACTTTCCAGTAACTCAAAAGTCAGGCTCTCTCAGAAGCCCTAAAACCATTAAGAACACACAGTGCTAAACTGTTAACTACTACTGGCTGATGTGTGGTTGAGTGCCCCTGGATATGCTGATGGCCAGCAAGCTGCTGGCTCCACACCTAGATGAGGAACAGAAAGCTAAAGTCCTGCACTTAGGCCAGGGCAATCCTCCTTAGCAGTCCAGTTGGGGGGATGATGAGATTGAGAGTAGCCCTGCAGAAAAGGACTTGGGGGTGCTGGGGGATGAGAAGCTGGACATGAGCCAACAGGGTGAGCTTGTAGCCCTGAAGGCCAATGGCAGCCTGCATCCAAAGCAGTATGGGCAGAGATGGGGAGAGGGGATTCTGCCTCTCTCCTCTGGGGAGACCTCACCTGCAGTGCTGTGTTCAGCTCTGGAGCCCTCAACAATGGAAGGACATGGACCTGATGCAGCAGGTCCAGAGGAGGGTCATGGAAATGCTCAGGGGGTTGGAGCACCTCTGCTGTGAGGACAGACTGAGGGAGCTGGGGATGTTCAGCCTGGAGAAGGCTTCAAGGAGATGATAGAGCAGCCTGCCAGTACCTGAAGAGGCTACACAAAGGTTGCAGAGGGACTGTTTGCAAAGGCCTGCAGGGACAGGATGAGGGTAATGGTTTGAAATGAGAGCAGAGTAGATTTAGATTGGATGTGAGGAACAAGTTCTGCACCATGAGGTTGCTGGAACACTGCAACAGGTTGCCCAGAGAAGTAGCTGAGGTGCTGTGCCTGGAGATATTGAAGATCAGGCTGGAGAAGGCTCTGAGCAACCTGCTCTAGTGGAGGATGTTCCTGCTGCCCGCAGGGGAGCTGGACTGGATCACCTTTGGAGGTCCCTTCCAACCCAAACCCTTCAATGATTCTGTAAGTCACTCCAGCAGCAGCACTTGAGAAATTCTACAAGTTTACAGCTGCTTTACCTCTAAATACATCTTCTAGAAAAAAGAGTGAGGGGGGAATAACTGAGCTATTCATCCCAGAGGGCTCCTAAACCCAAGCTCTGGTGCACACAAACACAATACTCATAAACCCAGCATGTTGTGGAGCCTCCTTAAATCCAACATGGAAACACCTATTAAGGGTCCATGGGGGTTCATTTTTTTCCCAGCATGAAAAGTCCTGCAAGAGAGGTCAGGGTTTGCTACTGTGCAGAGGTCTGCATGCACCAGAGCCATGGATGGGGACATCAGGCCATGGAGAACACTTCCTGTGGGATCTCAAAAGGAGATGGAATGAAAGCCTCCATGAAAAGACAGCATGGTGATGGTTGTGTCATGCACTTCTGGAGCTGTCAGGACACTGAGATGTAAGGATAGGTTCTACCAGCCTGAAGCCATTGGAGAGGACATGACAGAAGGTAACAAAGGGTGTGGGACACAAGGCACCATGTAGGACAAGCCAGAGGAAGGAAAAACCTAAGGTTCCCCATGAAGATCTGGTCAAATAACTGAAGACAGCAAAAAAATGAAGTGACTTCACCAATCTGGGCCATCACCTTTAGCCTGACATCAGATCAGCACCTCCACAGCACCAAAAAAGGCCCAAATCTGGTACAAAGATGCATGTTAAGGTCAGTATCAACAGACTCCATGGAGCAGGAGGTGGAGGAACCCAAGCTGAGCTGTTGGTAGGCAGCAATACAGCCCAAGGGCAGCAGTGGCCCTCCTGACCCCACTGCCCCCTGCCAGGACCACAGGATCCAGCCTCCCCAAACCACAAAGAGCTACCACAGGGTCCCTAAAGGGAACAAGGACACAGCCAACACCTTGACTTAAAGCCATCTCGGTTATTTCCACATCTCCACTCTAAAGGGGTTGTTTGAGTCCTGTTTTACTGCAGTGCCTTCATTGCTCATCACTCCCCTAAATATGAAACACATCCCAAACTCCCACCCCTCATCCTCGCCGTCTGCAGCATCACTTCCCAGCTTCTCCCTGTGCCCCCCACAACAGACAGCCCTTTGTTCTTCCACAGAGAGGGTGTAACCTAGCCTAACCCAAAGGGAAGGATTTCTTCAGTGTACAGTGTAAATTGAACTAAAGTGCTGGAGAAACAGTAATTCCTGAGTGCTCTCCTACAACCCCCCAGCCCAAACAGCTCCTGTTTAGGTGACATATAGGATTTCGTAGCAGAGGAAACATTAGAAAGCCAGGAGAAGTCAGGAACATCTTAACTGGCAAATGAAACCCACACCACTCTTGATGCAGAAGGAAACCTTCCAAAAGCCTGCCTTATTGACCAAAAAGGTGCTCTCAGAGGGAGATAAGCTGCAAGGTCTCAAGCTTGGCATGAGCTCCTCAGAGATTTGCTAAAGGCAAAGCCCATAAGATGAAATCTGGACTCATCCTTGGCAGAAAAAAGAGGAGACAAGCAAGAAGTAAAACAAATACCTGCTGCTGACCTTCAGTTTCTCCCTTGAGACATTCCAGCCTTGCAGGGTCTCACTGAGCTCCCTGTGCTGGTTTACTCTTTGGTTACTGTGGCTAGGAAGAAGAGTAAGACCCAGCAATTGATTGGAGCTGCAGATACAAAGATATTCAACAGGATAAAGCCATGGATAAAATCCTCAAGGGCACCCAAGCAGCTAAATGTCACTTTCAGAAGAGTTTTGCAGAAGTAAAAAAAGGAAAAAAGGGAAAAAAAGGCAACAAAACCTCTTCTGTACTGATCACACAATTCCAGGTGGGTTTGGGTGGGAAGGGACCCTTAAAAGGTCATGCAGGCAGCAGGGACATCCCCAGCTAGAGTAGGTTGCTCAGAGCCCCAGACAACCTGACCTGCAATGGTTCCAGGGATGGGGCATCTCCTACCTCTCTGGGCAACCTGAGCCAGAGTTTCACCACCCTCAGGGTAACAAATTTCTTCCTTTTCTCCAGTGTAAATCCTTCCTTTCAGTTTAAACCATCACCCCTTGCCTTGTCACAAAAGGCCCTGCTCAAAAGTCTGTCCCCAGCTTTGAGCACTTTCAGGCCACCAAAAGGTCTCCCTTGAAGCCTTCTCTTCTCCAGGCTGACAACCCCAACAGCAGAGAGCTTCCAGCCCACCCAGCATTGCTGTGGCCTCCTCTGGTTCTGCTCCAACAAGTCCCTGCCTGCTGTGCTGAGGATTCCAGAGCTGGCCCCAGCACTGCAGAGGGGCAGAATCCCCTCCCTGCCCCTGGTGCTGGGGATCAGCCCAGGACAGGCTGGCTCTGGGCTGGCAATAGTCAGTGCCAGCTCACGTCCAGCTTTTCACCCATCAGCACCTCCAAGCCCTTCTCCTCAGGACTCCAGTATTTAAGCTGCAAACCAGAGATGTTTGCTAACCACCACTGGTCTTTCCAGTCCCCTGAGGGAGTCACCCAGCCCTCATCTAGTGGTGGCACAGGCAGGTCATGTGTGTGGCTGCTGCATATTTGGCAGGGAAAGCTGCCAAAGGGAGCTGGAAATAAAGCTCTGTTAGATTCTGCTCCTGGTTAGGAAAATGTCCAGCAGGAACAACCAGATGAAAGCTACTCACAAACCAACAGCAACCATCAAACCCTCTGCAGAAGGTCTTAATGGAGAAAAACTGTTTTTAAAGGTCTGTTTCTGATGATGTTGGTACAAACTCCACAAGAAAGTTCTCAGTGATAAGACCTTCACAGAAATCCAAACCAGTGGCTTAAAGAATTAAAGGATTACCCCTTGGAAACTTGGTCTCTGCAAGTTTCTGACAAATAAAAGGATCAGCCTGCTGGAAATGCTCAGCACCTCTTACAGGCAGCATCTCAAATGGATTTGGCCAAGAAACAATTGAGCTCCTCAGCCCCTCACAGCTGCCTCCTGCCCTCTGAGACCACCATATGTGGACCACTGGCAGAAGGAAAACACATTTAGCAGGTCAGCATCCCTTTAAGAGCCAGAGGAGCAAACTGAGGCACCCTGACATGGAGAGGGGCCAACTGCATTCCCCTGGAGTGTTTGAGGTGCTGGTGCTCCCTGGTACCCTCTTTGGCAATTTCTGTAGAACCTCTCTACAGAGTTGTGGACTGCTCCAAAGAAGAGCAACAAAACTGGAGAAGGGTCTGGAGAACAAGGTTGGTGAGGAGCAGTTGAGGGAGCTGGGAGTGTTCAGCCTGGAGAAGAGGAGACTGAGGGGAGACCTTCTGGCTCTTCACACCTCCCTGAAAGGAGGCTGGAGCCAAGTTGGGGTTGGTCCCTTCTCCCAGGGAACAAGGAAGATGGCAAAAGGCAATGGTCTCAAGTTGCACCAGCACAAGTTTAGGTTGCACATGAGGAACAATTTCTTGATTCTGCCCCTTTGCTCTGCTCTCCTCAGACCCCACCTGCAGTCCTGTGTGCAGTTCTGGAGCCCCCAGCACAGGAAGGACATGGAACTGTTGGAGCAGGTCCAGAGGAGTCCACAAAGAGGCTTAGAGGGTTGCAGCAGCTCTGCTGAGAGGACAGACTGAGAGAGTTGGGGTTCTGCAGCCTGGAGAAGAGAAGGCTTCCAGGAGACCTTAGAGTGGCCTTCCAGTATCTGAAGAGGGCTACAGGAAGGAGGCTGGGGAGGGACTATTGACAAGGTCTTGCAATGCCAGGACAAGGGGCAATGGGTTTGAACTGTCAGAGGGGAGATTTAGACTGGATGTGAGGAGGAAGTTGTTTGCAGTGAGGGTGGTGAGACACTGGCACAGGTTGCCCAGGGAGGTTGTGGTTGCTCCCTCCCTGGAGGTGCTCAAGGCCAGGTTGGATGAGGCCTTGAGTGAGCTGTGCTAGTGGGAGGCATCCCTGCCTATGGCAGGGGGTTGGAACTGGATGATCCTTGAGGTCTCTTCCAACCTTACCATTCTATGATTCTATGAAAGGGTTGTCAGGACCTACACCAGGCTACCCAAAGCAGTAGTGGAGCCCCCATCCCTGGAGGGATTTCACAGTTGTGTAGATGTGGAGAGATGCCTTTATGTGAACCTCAAGCTCAACAGGTTACAAAAGCCAGTTGCTCTCCCTATAATAAACCCAGAGTTCAATTAGGAAAGACAAGTTTGACCAGCTTGGAGCAAACCACCCTTTGATGACTACCTGCTACATTCTCCTTTCACTTCTTTTGGCAGAGAAAAGAGGTTACTGCCCTTTTCTTTGGCTCCTGTTGCCTCCTGTCAATCCCCTGTGCACTCAGATAGTTCAGGTTCAATGTTCAAAGGGAGGAACAGGCTGGGAAACGTCCCTCAGCTCTGTTTACCAACAGAAGCAGTGAGCAAGGACAAAGGGAGACAGCACTACTGGTTAGAGATCTGAGGATCTGTCCTTGCTTCCTGCTCATGAAGCTTTTCCTGTAGCTGCTGGAAATATTCTTTCAGGTGGAACACCTCTCTTCTGAGGACAGGTTAGGGGAGCTGGGTCTCTTTAGCCTGGAAAAGAGGAGCCTGAAGGGTGACCTCGGTCACACTTATAAAGATGTGCAGGGCAGTGTCAGGAGGACAGAGCCAGGCACTGCTCAGGGATGCCAAATGACACAACAAGGGGCAATGGGTACCAGCTGGAGCAGAGGAGGTGCCATGGGAACATGAGGGAAAACCTTTCCACTGTGAAGGTAACAGAGCCCTGGAGCAGGCTGCCCAGAGTGTCTCCTTCTCTGGACACATTCAAAATCCACCTGGATGTGTTCCTGAGTGACCTGCTCTAGGTGATCCTGCTCTGGTAGGGGGGTTGGACTGGATGAGTTTTTGAGGTCCCTTCCAATCTCTAACATTCTGTGATTTTGTGACTCTGATTTGCAGCAACAAAGGGCTGCAGAAATACCAGAAACCATCATGTTGGACCAGATGGTCTCCAGAGGTCCCTTTCAAGCTCTACCATTCTGTAATTAATGAATGGTATAAGGGGTCAAGAAACACTCCCAGCCTGTTCCTGCTCATAGAATCAGCTGGATTGAAAAAGACCTTTAGGATCATTCAGTCATAGCATTGTTTTGGCTGGAAACTCACTCTAAGATCAGCCAGGTCAACACCACCGTGGCCATTAAACCACGTCCCAAAGTGCTGAGCCCCTGTGTTTCTTGAACACCTCCAGGGATGGAGACTCCACCACCTCCTTGGGCAAGCCTGCCCCAATGCCTGAGCACTTTTGCAGCAAAGAAATTGTTCCTAATCTCCAACCTCAACCTCTCCTGGTGCAACTTGATGTCATTTCCTGCTGTCCTATCACTGTGTTGGGTTTCATGTTCTTAATCATTTGGCTTGGAGTCAAACAGGACATCATTTCACTTTCAACTGCCAAACCTGATATGTAAAAGCTGCAAAAATTACAATTAACTCCCTGAATTAAAATATTTCCCTTCTTAGCCTCAGGGTCAGAGGCTAACACACTGAGTAGATTTCCATGGTGGGCTGCAAACTGTTAATTGCAACAATTGCCTTAAGGACTTCCCAATGCCAGCTCATTCCATGCAGAGTGTGAGCCACCTCCTGTGTGGGATCCTGATTCTGCTCCTTAGACAGGTGACAGGAAATTTTCTCCAACAAGATAAAAACTGCTGCAAGGCCCTAGAGCTACCAACAAGCCTACCTCTTCTCAGTAGCAAGCAATGCAGTTAGTCAAGTGGGGATTAAAGCCAACTCCCAGTTTGCATGTCAAGAAATGCTCTGAAAGTGTAGCATTTGCAGAGCAGAACTTGCTCAGCTCCAGCAGTTGGTGGTTAACATCTCCCCCTGCTCTCCATTGCTGGAGTGGGGGTGGTCTGAGACCCAGTAAAGGAAAAAGCAATCACAAAATCATACAATGCCAGACTGGCTTGGGTTGGAAGGGACCTTTCAAAGTTATCTAACCCTACCACCTGCAGTCTGCAGGGACAGGGAATCATAGCATCATAGAATGGTAAGGTTGGAAGGGACCTCAAGGATCATCTAGTTCCAACCCCCTGCCATAGGCAGGGACACCTCCCACTAGTACAGCTCACTCAAGGCCTCATCCAACCTGGTCTTGAACACCTCCAGGAAGGGANCTAAGGTCTCCTGGAAGCTTTCTCTCCTCCAGGCTGCAGAGCCCCAACTCTCTCAGCCTGTCCTCACAGCAGAGCTGCTGCAGCCCTCTGAGCATCCTCGTGGCCTCCTCTGGACCCACTCGAACATTCCATGTCCTTCCTGTGCTGGGGGCTCCAGAACTGCACACAGGACTCCAGATGGGGTTTGAGGAGAGCAGAGCAAAGGGGCAGAATCCCCTCCCTTGCCCTGCTGCCCACACTGCTCTTGCTGCAGCCCAGCACTCAATTGCTGTCTGGGCTGCATGCACACATCTGCAACTAGAGCAGTTTGCTCAGAACTCCAAACAACCTGACCTGGGATGGTTTGAAGGATTGGGCATCTCCCACCTCTCTTGGCTTGGTCCACTGTTCCCCCACCTTCAGTATAAAAAACTTCTTCCTTATCTACGCTCTTAAGGGGAAACATGAGCAGGAAAGGGGTGCTGGACCCAACTCACCAAGGCATGCAGTGGTTCAGAGTGCTGAGCCTAGATGAAGAGAAGAACCAAAGGAGGGCTCCAGATGTTAGTAGGTTCCTTGAGGAAGGTGAATTGATTGAAAGTGGTGCTAAGACAAGAACCAAAACTTCCTCCCTGTTTCTCCTGCAGAGTTTTGGTTGAAGAGCTGCTGAGAAGCCCTAACACAGAGCATGGCTGTGGGGGAAGGCAGGCACCCACCTTGAACTGGGCTTACTCAACCACTACACTGACTGTAGAGCCTGCCCAGCTTGTGTTACATCCCAATGGATCCAACACAGCAGTTGGAAACTCAATATTGTCCAGGTCTAATTGGACAGGATCCAGTTCAATCCTGTCAAATGTCCTGATGAATGCTAAAGCAATAAAAACCCTTTTAGCCATTGAGACAGTCAGGCTGAAAGGGAAGAGGGAAAACATGATCCTTGCAAAACACAGATAAGAGAATTCACGAATCTGACTCAGAGAAATGACATTTTTTTCCATACAAATATTTCCATCAGGTTTGCAAGGGGAACAATTCACAGGCCCTACCTACATCTCCATGCAAACTGGCCAAGAGATAAAAGCTTCCAGCAAGCACCTTAAGATGCCATTTACTCTGGAATGTGGTTGGACAGCAAGGGTATGAAAAAAAAAAATAATCTCATTTCTTTGTCTCCAGATCTTATGACACAGATTAGAAAAACTGGCTACAAATTTGCTTACCTAGAAATGCCATGGTTCTGAAATGCAGGTGATCTGAGAATAGAAACCATTCAACTCCTCCCCCTCTACCCTGCCCCAGTGAGGCCACAGCTGCAGTACTGGGTCCAGTTGTGGACTCCCCAGTTCAAGAGAGGCAGGGAAATACTGGGGAGAGTCCAGAACAGTCTATAAAGATGCTGAGGAGCCTGGAGCATCTCTGTGAGGAGGAAGGGTTGAGTCCTGGGATTGTTGAGCCCGGGGAAGAGCAGCCCCAGGGGATATCTTCTCAGTGCTCAGCAAGAGCTGAAGGGTTGGGGGCAAGAGGATGGGGTCAGACTCTTGTCAGTGGGTCCAGTGACAGGACAAGGGGTGACAGGCACAAACTGGAACTCAGCAGGTTCCATCTGAAGAGGAGGAGAAGCCTTTGGAGGTTCCTTGCAGCCGGAACCATTTTATGATTCTACACACAAAAAGGCAGCAACTTCCAATGCCTGGAAGTAGTCATCTCACCACAACGATAACAGAAGACAAAGCTCAGTGGTTTTACTGATTTGTCTGCTTTCTAGGGTTGAAAGAGCTAATCCACACTGAGTTATCCTCTCAGTTTTTCTGTAGAATACATACCAAAAAAGATAAGCAAATTGTATTACTCAAGATATAATTAGAGAAGCTCCTAATTACACATCACAACTTGGAGGCAGCCTAGCAAACGCTGTGCTTTCCAGAGCAGCAATTCCTGAAGTGAATAGTAAATCAGCTTTTGCTTGCCACTGATTTGAAACTTTAACCTATAAATTAAATTAATAAGAGACAAAGGCTTCTTTTGTGCATTTGCAAGCCTGTAGGATTTTACAAATAATAGGACTGGAAAGTGATTTATATTCCAAGATTAAAGGTCAGTTTGGCGCACACGACTTTGGAGCAAAACACCAGGGAGACTTTGCTATTAACTCATTCATGCACAGTGCTAATGCTATATTCCCACAATCCCAGCATGCTGCTGGTTGGAAGGGACCTCTGGAGATCATCCAGGCCAATCCTCCTGCTAAAGCAAGGGCATCCACAGTAGCTTGCCCAGGAGCACAATGCCCAGCTGGGTTTAGAAGTTCTCCAGACAAGGAGACTCCACAACCTCTCTGGGCAGCCTGCTCCAGGGCTCCAGCATCCTCACACCAAACAAGTTTCTCCTCTTCAGACAGAACCTCCTGGGTTTGAGTCTGTACCTATTGCCCCTTGTCCTGTCACTGGACACCACTGGCAAGTCTGCCCCCCATCCCCTTGCCCCCCACCCTTTAGTTCTTGCTGAGCACAGATCAGATCCCCTCTGGGGCTGCTCTTCTCCAGGCTCAACAGCCCCAGGGCTCTCAGCCTTTGCTCCTCACAGAGCTGCTTCTCCAGACCCCTGAGCATCTTTGTAGGCTGTGCTGGACTCTCTCCAGTAGTTCCTTGCCTCTCTTGATCCAGCAAGCCCAGGACTGGACCCAGCAATTCTCATCCATAAGGCAAGAGAGACAACAGAGCTGCTACCTGGAAAGGCTGTAAAGCTCTTACATTTTCTTCTACCATCATCCCCTCTTGTTTCTCTCTTCCAAAGAGCACTGAAATTTGTCACCTTCCTCTCGGTGTAGATTTCTTAAAACACACCATTAACTAGCTCATAAATCCACAATTTAAATAATTATGGGAGCATTGCCTCTGTTATCTTCAAAGCTGACAAACCTCCTGGGTCCTGAACGTTTCAGGAGCAGCAGAATACTCCCCACAGCCCCCTGGTAGGCAGAGGGAAGAACAGGCACCATCATTCCTGGTGGGCACCTTCTCCAGAAGCCAGGATAAAAGCCAGGTAGAGGGGTCAGAGCATGGAGAGCAGGTTAAGTGGCTGTGAAGTGGGTTGCAAGAATTAATTTGATTAGGAGGGGAAAGGAAGTAAAAAGAGTATATTGAAGAGGAGTGCTGAGGGTCCTGGGTGGTCTGTAAACGAGCCTGAAACAGTGGGAGAGTGTAACAAAGAGATGAAATCCAATCGTTGTACAGGAAGCTTTCACCAGGCTTAAAACAAATCCTTAAGAAAAACAAAAAAGAATCCAGGAAGAGGAATTGTGTTACTGCTGAAAACCTCATTGGCATCTTCCCAATGCACTTCCAGCCCCTGACTGACACTTCTGCTGCTGGTCCTGGCAGTGGGGAGGGATCATAGAATGGTAAGGTTGGAAGGGACCTCAAGGATCATCTAGTTCCAACGCCCTGCCATAGGCAGGGACACCTCCCACTAGCACAGCTCACTCAAGGCCTCATCCAACCTGGCCTCCAACACCTCCAGGGAGGGAGCAGCCACAACCTCCCTGGGCAACCTGTGCCAGTGTCTCACCACCCTCACTGCAAACAACTTCCTCCTCACATCCAGTCTAAATCTCCCCTCTGCCAGTTCAAACCCATTACCCCTTGTCCTGTCATTACAAGACCTTGTCAATAGTCCCTCCCCAGCTTTCCTGTAGCCCCCTTCAGATACTGGAAGGCTACTCTAAGGTCTCCTGGAAGCCTTCTCTCCTCCAGGCTGCAGAGACCCAATTCTCTCAGTCTGTCCTCACAGCAGAGCTGCTGCAGCCCTCTGAGCATCTTCGTGGCCCCTCTGGACCCGCTCCAACACTTCCATGTCCTTCCTGTGCTGAGGGCTCCAGAACTGCACACAGGACTCTAGGCAGGGTCTGAGGAGAGCAGAGTAAAGGGACAGAATCCTCTCCCTTGCCCTGCTGCCCACACTTCTCTTGATGCAGCCCAATCATCTTTTCCTCTGCTTCAAAAACCTCAAAGAGCTCCCAAAAGAAAATTCCCTGGTGGGAAGCATTTCCATCAAACTTTTCCTAGTTTAATTCTGTTTGGATTTAATATTGCTGGAAATGAAGGGAAAGCTGAAGGAAGTAATGAGTGACCCAAGTGGTAGGTGGCACTAATCTGCTTGATGACACCAAAGGGAGGATCAGAGAGGCTGCTCACTTCAGTTGTGATTGCTTAGCTAAAGACAGCTTTGGTGGAGAAACATAAAGACAAGAAGTTCTTGGACTTCACTGAGGAATCAACAGAATCTTTTCACTTGGAAGAGCCCTTTCAGATCATCCAGTCCAACCATTCTCCAACTCTACCAAGCCTGGTGTTAAACCATGACCCTCAGCACCACATCTTACAGCTACCTGAAAGGACATTGTGGAGAGGCTGCTGCTAGGCTCTCCTCACAGGTAAGCAGTGCCAGAACAAGATGGTGAGGAGTCAAGCTGTGACTGGGTGGGTTAAAACTGGATATTAGGAAACATTTTTTCCCCAGCAAGAGTGGTCAGGCATTGGAATGGGTTGCCCAAGGAGGTAGCCCATTAAAACTGGACATTAGGTAACATTTTTCCCCCAGCAAGAGTGGTCAGGCATTGGAATGGGTTGCCCAAGGAGGTAGCCCATTAAAACTGGACATTAGGTAACATTTTTCCCCCAGCAAGAGTGCTCAGGCATTGGAATGGGCTGCCCAGGGAGGTAGCCCATTAAACCTGGACATTAGGTAACATTTTTCCCCCAGCAAGAGTGGTCAGGCATTGGAATGGGTTGCCCAAGGAGGTAGCCCATTAAGACTGGACATTAGGTAACATTTTTCCCCCAGCAAGAGTGGTCAGGCATTGGAATGGGCTGCCCAGGGAGGTAGCCCATTAAAACTGGACATTAGGTAACATTTTTCCCCCAGCAAGAGTGGTCAGGCATTGGAATGGGTTGCCCAAGGAGGTAGTCCATTAAAACTGGACATTAGGTAACATTTTTCCCCAGCAAGAGTGGTCAGGCATTGGAATGGGTTGCCCAAGGAGGTAGTCCATTAAAACTGGACATTAGGTAACATTTTTCCCCCAGCAAGAGTGGTCAGGCATTGGAATGGGCTGCCCAGGGAGGTAGCCCATTAAAACTGGATATTAGGTAACATTTTTCCCCCAGCAAGAGTGGTCAGGCATTGGAATGGGCTGTCCAGGGAGGTAGCCCATTAAGACTGGACATTAGGAAACATTTTTCCCCCAGCAAGAGTGGTCAGGCATTGGAATGGGCTGCCCATTTAAACACATCCACCAACTCTGGATGCATTTAAAAGTCATTTGCATGTGGTGGTTGAGGATATAGTTTAGGGTGAACCTTGTGGAGTAGGGATAACAGTTGGACTTGGTGATGCTGAGGGGTTTTTCCAACCAGAATGTTTCTGTGAGTCTGTGTTCTCTATGGCTTTGAAAGCCTTTCAGGGATGGGGACTCCACCATTGCCCTGGGCAGCC
>VWZE01004295.1:0-32715 GCA_013396675.1 Eubucco bourcierii
GTGATGTTTATTTCACTCATAGGCTTGCTGAGATGTTAAGAAAATAATTCAAAACATAGATAAGGCACTCTCCTGGAGAGCCTCAGACTTTCTAGCTGTTTTGGTCTGGACCTCTCTACTAACTTAACTAACCACTCTCCTTCTAACCCCCCTGGCCGATCTTCCAAACTCACCTTGCGAGCAAGGCAAACCCTGGGGTAAGGTACAGGGGTGGGNAACCCTGGGGTAAGGTACAGGGGTGGGGAGAAGGTGGAAGGGTGGTTGGGAGCCCCTCCTGGGGTCTCTGATTTCTGGGAGGGGAGTTGTGTTTCTGTATTACCTTTAACTTGTATATTTCTGTAAATATTCCTGTCTATAGTGTATATCTCTGCTTGTATATTGTACTGAGCTGTAAAAAGAGCTTCATCTCTTAACTTCCAGCCAGCTGAGTCTAGTCTGGGTTCTTTTATAAAGTGTGTGTGGGGTAGGTAACTCCCAAACCATCACACACTGAATCTTCCACTTAGAGAAACTGCAAAACTGTATGTGTGTCCATGCTTATTAAATCTCTACTTGTCTACTCACATATTGCCAGATGTCCTGATAAAGTTGTAAGTTCCACCTTTATGTTTCTGTTCCTGTGAACATGCTGAGTTTTACTGTCTATTTCCTAGCAGCACGGCTACAAACTGGCTGGGAACACTTTATTGGGCAAAGCTGGGAGTAAAGGAAGATGTGGGTTACCTAAATTTAGGTGTGAAGCATCCTCTTGCTTAAGTAATAAGAGGTGAATATCACCCCAATACTAATACTATGACAAAATATTTAGCTGTGAGAATTACAAGGGACTGGAGGAAAAGTTTGGTTCACTATAAATGAGATACTAAAGCTTGAATCAGTTGACTAAATGTTATATCTCTAAAACCAGAGGTAGTGAAATATAATTTTCTTTGGATAAAGACAACACTGAGATGTGATATTAAGACTCTAATAAAATATTAACAAATAATGCAACTCAGGGCATTATAGAACTTTAGAGGCTGGAAGGGACCTCCAGAGGCCATCAAGTCCAAACCCACCTGCCAAGGCAGGATCCCCCAGAGCAGTTCACATAGGAATGCATCCAGGTGAGTTTTGAAAGACTCCAGAGAAGGAGACTCCACAATCTCCCTGTCTGCCTGTTCCAGTGCTCTGTCAGCATCACTGTAAAGAAGTTTCTCCTCATGTTGAGGCGAAACCTTCTACGTTCCAATTTGTATCCATTGCTCCTTGTTGTAGACCACTGAAAAGAGATTGGCCCCATCCACTTGACATCTACCCCTCAGATATTTTGATCAGATCTCCTCTCAGACTTCTCTCCAGACTAAATAGCTCCAGGTTTCTCCGTCTCTTTGTAGAGGAGATGATCAAGTCCCCCAGTCATCCTTCTGACTCTCCTCTGGACTCTTTCCAGCAGATCTGTCTTTCTCTAACTGGAGAGCCCAAAACTGGACAGAGTATTCCAGGTGTGGCCTCACCAGGGCAGAGTATAGGGGGAGAAGAACCTCCCTAGACCTGCTGGACACGCTTTTCCAGGATGCCATTTGCTCTCTCGGCCACAAGGGCACATTGCTGGCCCGTACAGAACTTGCTGTGCACCAGGACTCCAAGGTCTTTCTCCATGGAACTGCTTTTCAGCAGGACAGCCCCCAACCTGTACTGGTGCCCGTTACTATTCCTCCCCAGATGCAGGACCCTGCACTTGTCCTTATTGAACTTCATAAAGTTTGCCTCCACCCAGCTCTCCAGCCTGTCCAGATCTCATTGGATGGCAGCACAGCCTGGCAGGCTGCCAGCTACTCCCCCCAGTTTTGTATCATCATCAAACTTGCTGAGGGTGCACTCAATGCCCTCATCCAGGTCACTGATAAAGGTATCAAACAAAAGTGGACCCAGTGCTGATCCCTGGGGAGCACCACTGTCTACAGGCCTCCAACTTCACTCTGTGTCACTGAGGACAACTCTCAGAACTCTGTTGTGGAGTCCCACAGACAAGCCAGCTATGCCACATCTCAGCTTTTCTATGAGAATGTTATGGGAGACAGTATCCAAAGCCTTGCTGAAGTCAAGGTATATGACATCCACAGCTCTTCATTTGTGTATCCATTTGGTCACAGAAGGCTATGAGGTTAGTCAAGCAAAATCTGCTCTTAGTAAATCCACACAAATCCTTCACAAAGGAATAAAAGCTTCAAAAATTCACGTGGGTAGAAGTTAGGACACAAGTCACCACAACTGTGGTTTGTGGTTATTTCCCTTTCTATGCTACTGGACCTGGTGAGATTTAATCACAAGACAAATATGAAAGTCTAGAGAAAACAGACCAAACAAAATAAAAGAGAAATGTGGCTCAGGAGACAGGGAGCCACCCAATTCTGTAAGGTGATTAATCAAAACAATATTGCCTTCTTGGACTCCACTCTACAGGGCAGACACCAGAACAAGATTAGAGTTCACTGAATTTTCTTGGTGTTTGGCCCGTTTCTCTGACAGGAGTATTCTTTTCTGTGAAAAGGAAAAAGTTCTGCATTTCTTTCTATGAAAAGGAGAAAAAGTGACTTTGTTCACTTTCAACTTCAGTTGGTATATTGCTATCAAACTTCATTCAAAACTCCCTCTAATAAAATGTTTCATCTGAAATAGCAACCAACTTAGAAGCCATTCAGAAGAGATGAATGAATGCAGAACAAATCAAATCTCTTTCTCTCTCCTTAGGACATCCTGGGAAAGTGTCATGCTCCCCTCTTATTGTAGCATGTGATCCTCAGATTTTGTGGTATAACATCATTCAAATTAAACAATATAATAGATGTTCCCCTTGTAGCTGTTACTAAAACATTTTAAAAGTTGATGGCATTTTCACGTTTGTAGAACATTATATGTTGCCTGACATTGAGGGAAATGTTACCTTTATCTAATGTTCATATTATGCAGGTTTCTGAATTAGGCCACTTTGACTTCAAAAGCAAAATTAATGGTTTTGAACAAAGAAATTATTTTTCAGACTTCACATTATTACTTCTTTTACAGCTCCTGTGTTTGCTAGGAACTAGATTTGCAACTGTCCAAGCAACATTCTTTGTTGAAAATATTTTTTAAAAATCTCAGACTCATTAATGGCTGAATGTATTTTATTGCTTTCATAGCTGTTGAGAGGACTTAGCCATATATCTCAAAATACATCTCCTTTTGTTTTTAGTTGTCTCTTGATGCACACAAGAACTATAAAGCAGTCTTGCCAGAAGGACTTCTCCATGCTGAGGAAATTGTAAGTGGAAGAAATCTAGGACTGAATGGAAGGATTAAGCCTCAGTTTACAAATCCTTTTCCTAGCCTTTGTCACTATGGAGACAGGCTGAGAGAGTTGGGGGTTATTCAGTCTGGAGAAGAGAGGGCCCCAAGAAGACCTTATTGTGACCTTTCAGTATATTAAGGGGACCTGCAAGAAAGCTGGTGAGGGACTTTTTAAGATGTTGGGTAGTGATAGGACTAAGGGGAATGGATCCAAGCTAGAGGAGCATAGATTTAGATTGGACATTAGGAAGGAGTATTCACCATGAGGGTGGTGAGACCCTGGAACAGGTTGCCCACAGAGGTGGTGGAAGCCCCATCCTGGAAGTTTTTAAGGCCAGGCTGAATGTGGCTCTGAGCAACATGATCTGGTGTGAGGTGTCCTTGCCTATGGCAGTGGGGGTGTAACTGGGTGATCTTTGGGGGTCCCTTCTAACCCTGACAGTTCTGCAACTCTGTGGCTTGACTGTGAACGAGGGACCTCATATACCAGTAGGATTAATTATCTACTACTTGCTTCATATCTGTCGTGAGGATTGGAAGGATCAGAAGACGCTGGCTACAATTGAATAGTTTCTCCCCTGGATCTTGCTTGTGCATTTCAAGTGCAGATCACCAAGTCTGAGGCTCTGCTTACATAGGAAAAAATTTGTGATGTATCTTTTGCAAGGTCAGGCCAGCTGGATTTTTTAGTCAAACTTCAATGATTTGCTAGTATAGTTTGCAGTATTAGTAGAAGTTACATGAATTTATTATACATGTATCTATTTTAAAAAGACTTAAGCAGAAATGGAAAACTCCTTTAGGTCATCTAATCCCTGTCTCTGCCAAAGGGCAATCGATCCTTTAAATGTAATTTCTAGGATTTGGGATAGATCTCCAGAGTTTTCTTTTGATATCCTCTTTTGAGAGATAACCCAGGACTGTAGTCCTTATATCTCAGATTGTCCCAGGGTATTGTAATAGTGTTATCCTGTTCCGTTTTCTGGTATCACAGCTTAAAAGATAGTGCTTGACTTGATGTCTCCCCCTTCTCTTCCCTGCCTTTCTTCCTTCTGCTCCTCTCTGGAAACAGCAAGTATTCTTATCTCACTATTTATGGGGGGGATGGCAGGCAGGGAATTGAGCCACTGAGGCATTGTAGGCTCAGCTGGAGGTGGTGGTGGTGGGTTTTGCCTACCCTCAGGTCAACTGACAGTGGAAGGAGTGGAAGATTCTAGAAGCCCAGTTTGGGCCTAGTGGATTTTGTACCTATTCTACCTGATTGCCTTTAATATATATGCTCTTGTAAATAGAATTTCTTTTAGAACTTCCAGTCAGTAAGCAGTATCCTCATTCTTACTCCTGGAAAGGGGTAAGAGTCATTTCTGTCCTCCATAACTGGGTAAGCTCATGGCCCAAAGTGTGACATCTTTGAAGTAGGAGATGTAGAGCAAACAATAGCCTATGGTTATTGAATTGTATGTTGTTTAGAAATAAGACTGAATTGCAAAGTTCAGTGTATTGCAGACTATGAAATTGGCTTTAGCTATTCTAAAAGTAGAAGTAATCTTCAAATATTGGATCAGTGTTTGAACTGACAGATCAAGAAGTAATAGAAATGAGATATTCAGGAGACTCAGAATTTAGTCATGTATCTATTTCCTTTGAAATACAGCTTCGCTTGCTAGAATTCTTGCTCCTCTCTACTTTGATTCCACATATACAACAGGTTAAATATAGAACCAATGCTAAGAAATCAAAAGACTTTTTTCTTTTTTTTTTTAATATTATCTGATGACACTTCATCTGGAACATTTAAAAACCTACAGTCATGAGGAGGAAGAAAATGGAACAGAGATAAAACTAATGAAATAAATATGCACAGAGGGGGAAAAAAGAGAAAATTATCCAACCAAACAGCCTTAAGTGTTGGACTCTTTTCATGACACATATCTGAAACTCACATGATTTGGATGAGTCTAAAGTTTCATTAAATTGGGTAGCATTTGATGGAGCCAGATGTTCCCTCAAAGAAAGATAACCACTAAACAAAGCCTGCCAAGCTTCTGATGTATTAAACAGTCTGTAAGCAGTGTTATAAAAAGAGAGGGCTTTGCTTTCATCAGTTGCAAAATGGATGGTGTTCAAAATTTGAAAATTTTTATATTTTTGTTTTTTACAGTGCTAGCAAGACCTGGTTCCACAGAGTCTCCTCAGCAGCAAAGATAGTTTAATGTCTGTCTCCCCAGTCCCATGGTTATTCTTGTCTCTATATCATCTCCTAATTTGTCTTGACAGAGGTGTTCATGGTTTCATATGGCAAACATGATTTACTAATTGATCACAAATATATTGATCAACTCATTCTGAAAAATTCCAGGAAAAAGATGAAGCTATTTTTATCCTTGGGTCTTTTCAATCAATTTCTTGGTCTAGTTCACCTCCCAGTCCCAGCTTCAGCCAACTACAGAATGCAGCTGAACAGGATGGCATGGGAGCAAGCAGGAATACCTCCGGTTACGGGCAAAGAAAAATATTTACATCAGAGTAGTTGCCAAGGCAAACATCCTCTGACCCACAATTGTAAGCCAAAGAAATTCCACTGGGACTTGCTTCAGCAGGTTGCTATATATGAAGTAAATAGTCCTCACAGAGGAAAGCTTATGAGGTAAAAAGTCAAGACAGAGAAAAGGGTCAGGTGTCCCCTTTCACTGATGAGAGCTGTGTCGTGGTAGGCCTAAGCAAGCCAAAATAGGTTTGTACATGTCTTGGCTTGCCCAGATGTGTTTTTCTGCTCTCTCTCCTTCTGTATTTAGGAAAACCAGCAGCGGGAAGAAGGACAAAGAATCTGGAGCCACTAAGTCTGGGGTCTGTGGCCTACCCAGACCCCGCAGGAAACAAGGTACACAGGGCTGCCTTGTGCAAGGCTGTGTTCTGCCCTAAAAAGGGTAAAGGGAGCCTATGGCTTCACCTAATATGATCAACCTTGTCTAACTGCCATTCTGATTGGCTATCCTGTGTCCAAAGGCCGATTAGTCTCGGGCTGTATGGTTAAAAGGAGATGAGCAGGGAGCACAGCCTGCACTTTGCCATTACAAGGTGTGTCTGCTATTATGCCTGTGCTCCGCTATTGTATCTNGTCTGCTATTATACCTGTGCTCCGCTATTGTATCTGCTCTATCTGTGCTGAGACTGCACACTGCAAGACATCTCCCTGCACCTGGAAGCCTTCTGCCTAGACAGAAGCCCTGGAGATAACACAGATCATCCAGAGAGCCAGGACCAGGTCAGAGATCATCTGTCTGTCTCCTTTCTCCAGCCACCAGAAGCCTGGGGAAACTCCAAAACCTCTGACAGCTACCGACAGCAAACCCGCCATGAGCTTTGGGTGCTGTCAGATAATATTTTGTGAGTAAATACCAAAAACCTCTTGTAATCATTAATTACCTTCTGCCATAAGCAGAAAGGAGCTCCTAGTGTCCATCTAGTGAGCAAGCAGTGTATTGACTGCAAGCAGTACTGACCACAAAGCCTTCTCTACCAGTTTAATTGAGTTCAATTAATATGTATATATTTACTAGTTATTCCTAGATCCTATACTAACCTGTATATAGTTTCCATAATGATGCCTAGAACCTGTTATTATTATTAAATTGGTGATCGGGGTGATGCGAGTTCTGAATATTTAATGTTAATAAACTATATTAATATTTAAAAAATATAATCTCATAGTAATTAACTACCCCCTCCACTACAAGCTGAGAGATGAAACCCCTCCTGTAGCTACTGTAACGTTAAATGTCACAGGCCTGTGCTCTGTGTTTCGCGGATGTAGTGAATGTAACACCAATTTCTTGCTAGGCCTACCCTCCTGCAGCATGGGGCTTGTTCAGCACAATGGGAAGGAACTTTCCTGGTGTTATCTGGAAAAAAGTTAAAAAAAAAATCATCTCATTCATGAAAAGCTTGAAGTGAATAAGAAATTTCACTAAAAATAGGAGGGTCCCAGGTTGGGAACTATAAGGTTAAAAAGAGTCCTCTGGGGACTGGAAGATTGTTATTCAATCCCATAATTCTGCTATCTCTTCATAAACTCACAGCAAGGCCAGCTCGTTCTCCTTTCCTCCCCCTCCAGCCTTGTGCCAGGCATGAGCTGCGTTATCTGGACAAAATGTAAGGATAGGCCTGGTTTGGGGCCTCCAGAGGCTGTGCTTAGGCCTCCTGGATGGCAGAGGCTTGGTGGGGGGGAGGATTGGAGCCCTGTGGATTGTAGATTTTAGTTTTGAGTTTGCAGAAAATTCAGGGGGTTCGCTTATGGATTCTGTATCTGCTTTGTAATTTCTATCTGTGACTCACTCCAAATATAATTCTGGTTTTTTTTCTCCGATTCATTTGAGAGCTTCACTCTGTCGGCTCTTTAAACCCACGACAAAAATAATCCTTCAACTGAGAGCAAATTTCCTTTGAAAACAGAAGGATAGTTTTTTCAGCCAGAGGAAAAAAGGCACAGATACTGACCTGTTTTCCCCATATAATTCGCTTATTCTGTGCCACTGGCTCTGGAAAATGTTGCACCCCATCACTGAATGTTTCTGAGGGTCATGAGATGGGATAAAAATTTACTTTCTTGTAAAAATTTACTTACTTTGGAGGTTACATTCTTCTCTCAGGCAACCAACACCAGAACAAGAGGACACAGTCTCAAGCTGCGCCTGGGGAAGTTTAGGCTGGAGGTGAGGAGAAAGTTCTTGACTGAGAGAGTCATTGGCTACTGGAATGGGCTGCCCAGGGAGGTGGTGGAGTCACCGTCCCTGGAGGTGTTCAAGTCGGGTTCGGACGTGACACTTGGTGCCATGGTCTAGTCTTGAGGTCTGTGGTAACGGGTTGGACTTGATGATCTTTGAGGTCTCTTCCAACCTTGGTGATACTGTGATACTGTGATACTGTGTACAAAATATATTTAGTTGTGCTGGCCTCTGAGTGGAGAACATGGCTCAGTTTTAGGGAAGTACAGTTTCAGGAACATGTATTTCATATAACCATTTTGATTGCTCCAGCACAAATGACAGAACATCACTTCTTTGAACTCCACAAGGTAAGAGAGAAATGTATTTAGGTGAAGATGTAAATGATGTTAAAGTCACACCTATTCCATATTTGAGTGTATTTGTTCCTGAAGATCTCCCTATGAAATCAGTTGGATACACTAATTGATTTTCACAAAATATTGATTCCAGGCTTGACAAAGCTCCTCATAATTAAAATGTTTTTGTATTTAATCATCAGCAGGCTGCTGCTAATACATGTCAAACATTAAGCAACACTTTTTTTTTTGGCTTGAGAAATGCATCTTGACATACTGAAAAGTGTACGTTTCTGAAAGTATTGCTTACATCTCTTTCTGCAAAATCTCATTCTGTACCCAAGTTCAGTGTATGGCTAAAAATGCTTAACCGATCCACAATTCATTACTAACACGACTATTAAAATTTATTTCTGAAAATGATGATCTATAATAATTTTCCTTGAAAATTTTCTGAATGATAACAGACATATTTAGTGATTTTTATTGTCCCTGGAAGAATTGAGTTATATGTTCTTGATCTTTTCATTACTTACTTTATTCAACAAAATACCTGTGAAATTCCAGATGTTCTGCTCTTTGTTACCCAAAGACCAGGCAGAAGGGTCAGAGGAGGCAATACTGATCATAAAAACACCCAGACACATTTACAATGAGTCATAAAGGTGGCTTACACAAAACTTTGGTGGTTTGGGAGTGTCCTGCCCCCCCCACTCTTTGTCAAATCACCTGGACTAGGCTCAGCTGGTTGGAAGTTAAGGACTGAAGCTATATTTACAGCTTAGCACAATATACTAGCAGAGATATACAAAATATACATGGATATTTACAGAAATATACAAGTTAAAGGTAATACAGAAACACAACACCCCTCCCAGAAATCAGAGTCCCTAGGAGAGGCTCCCAACCACTCTTTTAAGGGTTTGCCTTACGTGCAAGGTGAGTTTGGAGGATTGGCCGGGGGAGTTAGAAGAGTGGTTAGTTAGGTTATTCAGCAGAGAGGAGAAGACCCACTGGCTCCCAGAGAGACCAAGAGACTCTCTGTTATGTATGTTTGTGTTCTTGTTCTTATACATCTCAGCAAGCCTATGAGTGAAGTAGACATCACCAGTTTGGTTTTCACAGCCTATAATTTTGTCCATTAAAATATTCCAATTAGCCTCAAACCAGCACAGAAACCTACCTAGCTTTATGTTTTCTTGAAAAATATGTATAAAACTTGTTACTGAGAGTCATTATTTGTAAAAACTGTTTTCTAGAAGTAGTTGCTACTACAATGCAAAGCATATTTTAAAAAATTCTGGAGTTTTTCCCCTCAGCAAAATTTCTTGCCCGGTTCTGGACCTTGCCACCAAGAATACTGAGACCTATTTCAGTGTGGGGAGAAGAGAAAATCTCCCCTTTGCCTAACTGACAAGTTATTTATCAAACTGAGAAGTTATTTGTTCAAAATATACTGTGGTATCTCCAGAAGCTTATCTTCAATAGTGAACAGTTGTGGTTTTACATATTAATTAATTTAACAAGAACATTAGTTTCATATATTTTAGAAGAGATTTTATGATGGTAAAAGAATAGAGACTGCAATGCTGTTTTGATTAGCAGCAAAAAAGGAATGAGGAAATAAATATGTCATCAAAATCTTAGGCTATCTTATAAATTAAATGCTTTTCTTAATTCTTTCCTATTATTTTAATTTTAATTCTACACAAAAGCCAAAATAGAAAACATCATACTTTAATAACAAATTTGTTCCTTCTTTAAAAGCAATCAAAATCATTCCCAGTTCAAGAAAAACATTGGTGGGTAGAAACATTCTATGGAACATCCCCATTCCTTCAAGCAAATTTATTTTTCCTCTAGGGAGTGTAAACTCTAATGATTTATTTAGTGATCAAGATAAGAAAGTCATAGATATTTGGCCACAAGTATCATAACTCTCTTGTACAGGTGATACAGCATCAGTGAGGTGGCTGTGTCTAGCAAAGCAGAATCATCTGTTGGTGCAGCTGCTTTTCAGATTAAAAAATACAAATCACAGAATCACAGAATCACAGAATGTCAGGGGCTGGAAGGGACCTTGAAAGAGAGAACCATAGAATCACAGAATCATAGAATGGTAAGTTTGGAAGTGACCTCAAGGATCATCTAGTTCCAATGCCCTGACATAGGCAGGGACACCTCCCACTAGTACAGCTCACTCAAGACCTCGTCCAACCTGGCCTTGAATATCTCCAGGGAGGGAGCAGCCACAACCTCCCTGGGCAACCTGTTCCAGTGCCTCACCACCCTCACTGGAAAGAACTTCCTCCTAACATCCAGTCTAAATCTCCCCTCTGCCAATTTAAACCCATTGCCCCTTGTCCTGTCATTGCAAGACCTGTGTGGGTTTTTTAACACTTTCTGGAGACATCCATTCAGACAAGAATGTTCTGTTGGGACAGATAAGGGTGCCTGTCATTTTTTCTCTGCTGTTTGGTACCATAAGGGAACACATTTTTCAGGCACAAGGGAGAAAATCCAAACTCAAGGAGCTGTGCAAGGGGAATATAGCAGCAGGGAGTTTTCTGAATGACTTGCTCTTGCTCCATGGCTGTCTGTACTGCTGACATAATGAGATGAAGCTGAAACAAGCAATTTCTCTCCTGTGTTTAAACTCTTTTCTTTAACATCTTCATCTCTGATGTAAATACTATGAATATACATGGAGCTCTGGCTTCACAGACACTAACAGACCCTCTTATGATCATAGTTAATGTATTCTGACACCAGCTGAGTGGTACAAGTTCACTTAACCAGTTCACATCCTATGCTGATACCAACCTAGGACATAGAAAGATCTCGCATCAGTGTATAAAGCAGCACTGACTCTAGCTGCATTTTTTTGCTTGCTTCAGTGTTTATCTCTACATATGGAAGAGCATATGACTCTTAGTGCTAACTGATCTCTTAGAAAAACTTCTCCAGGGAGTAGTCTCTCTTCTAATGTAAAGAACAATTTAACTATTTTTCTTGAAAGTGATCTTGCCACTATAACAAAAATATGTAAAATCATGGAACAGAAGAGCTATGGAGTTTAGGATCTGCTCTGGAAGAAACATTATCCTACCATCACAAGTTATAAGCTGTTTCTTCAATGATAAAGTTGCACTCAAACTGCTAAATTATTGTCTGCAATGTAAGATACCTTTGGACATGCACAACTTAGTCGAGGTTGTTTAGATTTATTAAAGGGTTCATCTTATAAACACAGTGGTTTTGCAGATTTTATATGAGAATCAAAATGAAATGTAGGTGATACACTTCTGACATAAAAACATTGAATCTTGGTATTAACAGATGGAGTATATTTCATACTAAGGAGCCTGTCAAATTCAGCAAGCTCCCTGATGCAGTAGAAAACTAACACAAATCTCTGACTTGATTAAGAGGCTGTTCATATTTGTCATTTTTTGTTATAAGACTAAGCATGCATATATAGATATGTATATATAAAAATGCACAGACATATGTGTCTATGCATGCCTTTAGAAATCAAACCAAAAATTCAGACTCAGGCATGGAAAAATTGTTTTCAGATGTAACCTACTAGACCTGCATTCCCTGAAACCCTTTGTAGCCAGAGAGTCCACATTTATCTTTTCTTCCTTAAGAGTCTATTTGCAGAGGCTTTACAATGCCAGTGGAGAGTCTATGATGTGGAAAACCAAATAATTCTAGCTTCTTTTACAGAAGGATGAAGACTCCTTCATCCTCAGAGATGTCTCAGAGAGTTAGGAAAGCTATGGAAGAAACTGTGATGGGAAAATGAGTAGCATGGTGAAAGACAGACATATTTGTTTCATTAGCTACAATAAATATTATTATTATATTAATAAATCCTTCACATGCTCACTTTCTGCTCAAAGTTCTCAGTCTTCTGAGAACTTCTTTAGTAACCTTTGAGTTTTGTGGTGGTAGTTCATCATAGCATCACACAATAGTTTGGGTTGGAAGAGACCCTTAAAGATCATCTTGTCCACCTTCTTCTGCTGTGAGCAGGGATATCTTCAACTAGATGAGGTTGCCCATTCAACCTGACCTTGAATACACCCAAGGTTGAAGCTTCTACCACATCTTCATGTCCATTCCATATTGGTATAGGCCCCGCTGAGAAGTATATCTACATCTTTCTTATAACCTCCCTTTTAAGTACTGAAAAACTGCAATAAGGTCTTTGTTGAGCTTCCTCTTCTTCAGTCTGAAAACACTCAACTCTCAGCCTGTCCTCGTAGGAGAGGTGTTCCAGCTCACAGATCATTTCTGTGGATCTTTTCTGGACCCATTCCAATGTTCTTGAACTGAGGGCTGCAGTACTGGATACATTACTTCAAGGATAGTCTTGCCAGAGTAGAGCAAAACAGAGGAACTGTTTACAAGGTCTTGCAATGACAGGACAAGGGGTAATGGGTTTAAATTGGCAGAGGGGAGATTTAGACTGGATGTTAGGAGGAAGTTCTTTGCATTGAGGGTGGTGAGGCATTGCAACAGGTTGCCCAGGGAGGTTGTGGCTGCTCCCTCCCTGGAGATGTTCAAGGCCAGGTTGGATGAGGCCTTGAGTGAACTGTACTAGTGGGAGGTGTCCCTGCCTATGGCAGGGGGTTGGAACTAGATGATCCCTGAGGTCCCTTCCAACCTTACCATTCTATGATTCTATAGGCTCATATTAAAGATTCAATCAAAAAACCTTTACATACATATTTAGTTTTATGGCTTCTGAATATTCCCATTGAAATTACTAGAAATACTCCTGGGCTTCAAGGTTATTCAATAAAGTATTTAAGCATATCCTTTTACCTTTCAAGGGATATAAGAACAAATTTATAACTAAGCAGAAGATTATGAGATCTATTCCTTATATTTCACATAGGTAGCTGTAGCTCAGCCAACACCTCTGTTTTTTTTTTTTTCCTCTTCTACCCTAGCTACAAGTACATAATACAGAGATGAAAGAATGTTTTTTTTTAAAATGAGTAAGTACTAAAGTATAAGCAATAATATACTAATATCTAATGTCAGAGATAGTACAAATTAACATCTAGGTCCTGATTTCAAGTCTACACCTATATGTTCATAACAAGAAGTTGTCTGTCCCTGAAGCAAACCTCTACTGCACACATAAAACTAACCTAAGCTATATTGCCTCAACCATTTCTGCAAAATTTGGGCTGCTGCATCCAAACTGTCCATGGGGAACAGTCCATGGACCAAACTCCTTCTGGATTGTGCCCAGAGACTGTAGGAAAATTGCTTACTGGGCAAGGCCAGAAGTTTTTAAGGGACTGTGCTGTGAAGTCAATGTTAGGGACATGTTGGTAGTTAGATATATGTCCTGAACTTCATTAGTTTTCAGAAACAATCATGTCTATTAAGGGCAGTAATGTAGAGAACAGATGTCTACATCCAAGATTTAAATAGCACATTGAATGTGAATACAATTCCTGAATGAAGAAGAAATGTCCACGTTTCATATTAATGCTAAACATCCAAACACGTAATATCAGCGAAAACAAACCGTATTAAAAAAAATAAGAAGTCTGTTTTTCTCCTTAGAATGTAAAACTTTACACTGTATCTACAGAATGAGATTCGTTGCACCAAATCCCATGCATCTGAAAAAGGATCTCATTTAAACCGATTGTCCAGGTCTTCTCTGCAGCCTGTGAAGGTTTCTTTAAGGTGGTACATCAGAGCTACGCCTTCGACAGGAGGCATGAAATGCTTGCTTTTTAGCGATTGCACTTTGAATTATGGTCAAGGAAAACCCTACAATGAAAGAGATTAGACAATAAGCCTAATGTTTAGATATCAAAGTCATCTGAGATAAAACTCATCCTGAATGTCCAGTTAGCTCAGGAGGTTTGACAATCCAATAAATCACAAAACAATTACAGTAGAAAGAAAATAAACAGACAAATATTGACACTTAATCATAGAATCATAGAATGGTAAGGTTGGAAGGGACCCTGAGAATCATCTAGTTCCAACCCCCTGCCATACGCAGGGACACCTCCCACTAGTACAGTTCACTCAAGGTCTCCTCCAACCTGGTCTTCAACACCTCCAGTGAAGGAGCAGCCACAACCTCCCTGGGCAACCTGTTCCAGTGTCTCACCACCCTCACTGCAAACAACTTCCTCCTGACATCCAGTCTAAATCTCCCCTCTGCCAGTTTAAACCCATTGCCCCTTGTCCTGTCATTGCAAGACCTTGTCAATAGTCCCTCCCCAGCCTTCCTGTAGGCCTCCTTCAGATACTGGAAGGCTACTATAAAGTCTCCTCAAAGCCTTCTCTTCTCCATGCTGAAGAGCCTCAACTCTCTCAGCCTGTCCTCATAGCAGAGCTGTTCCAGCCCTCTGATCATCTTTGCGGTTCTCCTCTGGACCCGCTCCAACAGTCCCATGTCCTTCCTGTGCTGGGGGCTCCAGGACTGCACACAGTACTCCAGGTTGGACAATTGTGATCTATTATGATGGATTCTCAGATCCTGCCTTTCTTAGTCTGTCAATAAAATTATTTTTTTTCTTAGTCTGTCAAGAAACTTAGTCTGCCAATATCTGCACCCCTGAAATGCTGCAGTGTTAATGCACATGACATTGTTCTTTGCAAGTGTGGTAGCTTGTCATAGGTTGGGAACTATAGGGTTAAAAATCCTCTAGGGGCTAGAGGAGTCTAGGGGTGGAAAGTGTAAGACTATTATTCAATCCCATAATTCTGTTATCTCTTTATAAACTATCAGCAAGTCTAACTTGCTCTCTTTTCCTCTCCCTACAGCCTGCTGTGTCTGGTGGGAGCTACTTATCATTATTATATTATATTATATTATATTATATTATATTATATTATATTATACTATATTATATTATATTACACTATATTAATATTATAATATTATTATAAACATGTAAGGAGTAGGCCTGTTTTGGGGCCTCCAGAGGCTTTGTTTTCAGCCTATGGATGGGAGAGGTGCTGAGGAGGAAGGATTGGAGCACTGGGAAGTGTAGATTAGTTTTGGGTTGGGGGAAAATTCAAGTGGGTTGCTATGGATTTTTTTTCTACTTTGTGATTTCTTTCTGTATCTTTCCTTAGAAATACAATACTACATTTCTCTCCAATTCATTTGAGACAGTCTCATTCTGTCAGCTCTTTAAAAACCACAACACAGCTAATCTTCTTTTCTGGAAACAGAACAATCATTTTAAAAAAGTATAGAGAAATTAACTGTCTAGAAAGCTTTCTATAAAGCCTGTTACTTGAAAGTCTATCACTAAAACTTGCATAGGACTTATCTGGGTAATTTCCACTACCTCAAAAGCAATCATCCATACCAAACTCTATGCATAATTTTGAATTATTTTGGGGATTAGATGTTCAGGTATCATGAAAGAACCACACAACTTTTTTGAAACATGATTCTTCTAAGTACTATTTCAGAACTATAACAGTTCTTCCCATTAATCTCTATTTCTGAAGTAGCAAAGTTTTCATTTCTAAACTGTAATAGATATTGGGAATTGCAAATAGTTTTGCATCACTCTTCTTCAAAATCTGAATATAATCAATCTCAAAACTGGTTGGGAATTCTACAGTCACTAATTTTTCACTAATAAAACTTAGGAAAAATACCCATGTTGTACAAATACATGGGCTTTGGTAAGACTATCAACAGAACAGCTCTCCAGCTGTCCATTGGATTTTCCATTTAGTATGATACTCTGTGTGTGGAATTTTTAAGACCTCCAATTCTGTTATTTGCAAAATTTGATGTTTCACATTATAAGGACCTTGCACTTAAAACTATCTGGTGTCAGACATATCTCTAAAATAGAGGTGTTCTGTTGAAGAAGTTGATTTGCATGAATCCAGAGTCAACAGGGAGCAGCGGGAACAGGGCTGCTCTGCAAGAACAGGTGAACCCAGAGTCAATGAGGCAGACAGGACAGGAAAATGTGATAATCAAACAGGAAGAACAGAGCATGAACAGGGATACTAATCAAGGCAGCAAATGACCTAGGAATTAGGACACAAAAGTAAATCTCATTAGAAAGTTCAACTCCCATCAGAGGTGCATACCCACATCTGGGATTCCCTTTGCATGTGTTTGTATAGCATATATTCACAAATGGTAAGTGTTCTTGGAAGATTTGTAGTGTTTTCACAGGTATGTCATTGCACCCATCTGACATACCAAAATCTTCAATTTGTCACAGTTTGGAAAGACTACTTGTAAAAACAAAATTATAAATGCTGAAAACATTTCAGAGAAGTCATAAAATCCCCTCTGGAGGGCTCATTTTGCACCAAAGCGTATATGAAAACAGTTGAGTGGACATTGATGGTCTGGAAAACCAGGTTTTCTGGGAAGGTGAATGGTACAAGAGGAATTTTTTCCCATGTAGAATTTACTATTCAAAAATATGTAAAGGGATAAAACATTATGTACTGGGTTAGGGTGGATCCCTCTCCTGGTAGAATAAATTCACAGCAACATGGATTTTTTTTTTTTTTTATTTTTTTTTTTGGTGAAGTCAGAAAAAAACCCTGAGAAATTGCATTTCCTGTAGTTCAAACTAAATATAAGAGTATAGGGAGAATAGACTACATATATACTACATATATACATATGTACATAAGTACATATATATATATATATATATATATATATATATATTACATATATACAGGCATATAGTAACCTGAAGGAAGATGGGGAAGGGGTCAAGTGGTGGCGAAGCAGCAAAAGCAGTAGCAGCCAAAACAGCGCAAGGGGAAGATAGGAGCAGGTGCAGACGAAGCAGCAGAAGCAGCAAGGGGAAGGTACAAGTTGTGCTTCCAGACATAAAGCTCTTGATGCTCCAATGAAATTATATTAACTTATCCATTGTTGCCATTATATGGCCTGTCCCTAGAATGTTTGCCTTAGGGCTTCCACCTCTAAGTTTCTCTGTTCTGGATTTTTTTTATGTCTGAGATAGGAAACTAACTCAAACGGCCACACATTACTAGTACCATTTTATGTTGTTTTTGCTAAAGTGGGAACAGTGTGGGTGAGTGACTAAGACAAGAACTGAAAATGTCCCTATGTAGCAGCTGACTAATGTTGCTTGTCTTATCTGTTTGGTGGGCTGAAATTCAGCTTTGGGAAATGCTTGTGAAATGGTCTTGTTTACTGTTCTTTGACTTGACTATATTTTTCTGGAGAAATTTGTATCAGATTGCAAAGCGTAATAAGAAAAACAGAAGGCAGATAAGAAATGCTGATAATTACCGAAAGGACTGGTGATTTTTCTTTAGACATTTAAGTTTGCAAGGCACTGAACTGAATTCTCATCAAGGAATAGATTTTATAACCTGAGTAAAGTGAGAAAAAAAAGACTAGAGTTTCTGCCTCTTACCCTGGATCCTTACAACGTGTTTATCCTGTGTGACACTAAACTGGTATTATGTGTTGGTACTTAGCTCTGTTTACTCATAGCTGCTTTTGAAAAGCTTCTCTTGAGCCTTTCTTTGATTTTCAGAGGATAACTTTTTGCTCATTGTTAATTTCAAAGCTCAAGAAACGAATGTGAGGGAATCAGCTGACCAGAGCAATTGTACCTCATTTGGATTCCCTTCTGCGCTGGCTAAGAAACACTGTAGATTACACCGAATCAGCCAAACCCGAGTTCAAGACCTCATCCAGAGTGTTGAAACTACTTGGCAAAGCTAAGACACATCTGCAAAGACTTGGGCAGATGTTATGTATAGCTATAATACACTCAACACACACTGCAAACTGTGTTCAAAATGATATTTTTTAAATTGTCATATGGACATAGTACATCTGTCCTCTATAAAGAAGAAATTTGTAGTCTTCATGAAAATCTACTGGGCTATATGCTTGCATACACACATACATACTTATATATAGGTTTGGATGGAGTTAAGTATATCTCTATCTATATCTAAATCATCTAGATAGATAGGTAGATACATTTGTGTGTGCAAATTGGTTTATTTTATTTTCAAAATGTCTTAGATCTCAATCCTGATCTTACTACACTCATTAGAAGCTATATCTGGTGAATGACAGAAACATAGCAAAAAGAGTTATGAAAAGCAAGTATCATTAGGTTTCAATTTTAATGTCACATGATTTTAAAGATTTTTAAGTTTGTTTAGCAGTTTTCATAATATCAAAACATGTCTGTTGTTAATCTAGTTTACATTACAGATTTTTATTAAAGACATATGTTAAAACACAAAGAAATAAACCGGAAAGTTTGCCACAAGTCTCTTTGATTTACAAACCTATCTTCCATCAAGTTTAAATGTGGATTTTCTTAATTTCCCACAAAACCATTAAATTAAGCCAACTCTTGTCTGTCTTTTAAAAATTTCTATATTTGATTCAGAGATCTAAATGATTCTTTTTGGAAAGTGTCTACATATGACTGTCAGTTCTGGTATTTCCCTAAAGGATGCAATGCTTTGCTATAGAAAAATGTTGTCCGAGGAAGTTTGTAAGTGGTTCAGCTCTCTTCATGCTAAGAACTATGATCTATAAAGTAATTAGGCATGCACAGGTAATTTTTAGTATTTGATTTCCCTTACTGAGATTTTAGTAGACTAAAACCTGCACATTATCAGATACAGCTATATGTACTTGATGGTAGAGCTTCTAGCAAGTTGGAGAAGCAACACTTTTGGGCAGGAAATGGGACAACGTAAGTAGTTTTGCATAGTTCCAGGAAAATATTTGAACCTGAAATTCCTGACCCTTGGAAAAGGTTGATATTTCTGAATTTAGTGTTTATAGAAAACTAAGAAAGAAAAAAAAAGAAAGAAAGAAAAAAAAAAAGGTACTATTAAAACCATATATGAAACAGGAACTTTTAAAAACACATCAAAAGTTTTACATGAAACAAATAATTTTCTAAATGGATGTATTTCATTAGTTTAGCACTAAATGATATCTGTTTGAATTAGTGTGTTGTCTTAGGAGACCTAAAATTTATGTGTCTTATCTTTTTTAGACTCCTCTTTGACAATTTCTTGGACAGAAAACGTCTTCATAGTATGCTGCAGTCATGGATTTTTCAATCTGTTATTTGAGTGGGAAGATCACAGTAAGTTATGAAATATGTATTATGAATAAGAATCTTGCCTTGAGGTGGAAGGGTTATGATCCACCAATATATCTTCCTAGGATTTATGTCTGGCATAAGCAAATGTTAAACTGGTCCAAAAGGAGATGAAAGAAATGAAAAAGGAAAAAGATCAGAACTGAGTCAAATGCTGCTCCTGAAATCTTTGCTATTTTATACCTTTCCTCCCCCCCATCATGCAGTTGGAAAATAATTTGGTTTTCTAATCAATCTTGCTGAGCAGTTTTATGTATGAAAATTGTGTGCAAAAAGTGGGAGTGCTGACTAGCAAACTGAATTGTGAGATTAACAGAATTTTCTAGTTTTTGAGTAAGTATTACAGTGGAAACATTTCTTAATGTTTGTTTCATGTATGATCTTCCATGTTACCTCAAGAAGGCTCATTACATGCATGGTATGAAAAGCATGTGTATAAAGAGGTTGAAAGCAGGGTGAAATTACTGGAGGAATAGAAGACATGCTGAAACTGTGAAAGAAATGCATATAATGTTTGCATTTGCCATATATATTCTCCAGGAAATTGGGTTTTTGGGGTTTTTGTTTGTTTTTGCTTTTTTTAATCCCTGTATAATGGGATAAAATTTATCACACTATGTGAAGCATTGTCATAATGTTCTTTTCAGATGGCACTGAATACAATCAAAAGGCACAAGTAAGCTCCTGACTGTTAGTATACACTCGACCCAAATCACATAATCATGAGGCCAAAGCCAAGTGTACAAGTATACAAGGCCAAGTGGAAGATCTTGCACCTGGGTAGGCACAATTCCAAGCACAAATCCAGGCTGGGTGGTGAATGGCTGGAGAGCAGCCCTGAGGAAAGGGACCTTGGAGTCTGGGTTGATGAAAAGCTCAACATGAGCCTGCAGTGTGCACATGCAGCCCAGACAGCAACCGAGTGCTGGACTGCATCAAGAGCAGTGTGGGCAGCAGAGCAAGGGAGGGGATTCTGCCCCTTTACTCTGCTCTCGTCAGACCCCATCTGGAGTACTGTGTGCAGTTCTGGAGTCCTCAGCACAGGAAGGACATGGGAGTGTTGGAGCGGGTCCAGAGGAGGACCACAAAGATGATCAGAGGTCTGCAGCAGCTCTCCTATGAGGACAGGCTACGAGAGTTGGAGTTCTTTATCCTGGAGAAGAGAATGCNCTGGCACAGGTTGCCCAGGGAGGTTGTGGCTGCTCCCTCCCTGGAGGTGTTGAAGATGCGGTTGGACGAGGCCTTGAGTGAGCTGTCCTAGTGGGAGGTGTCCCTGCCTATGGCAGGGGGTTGGAACTAGATGATCCTTGATGTCCCTTCCAACCTTACCATTCTATGATTCTATGAACAGTTGCATGGACTGGTAAAATAGATCAAAATCTAACCTTTGCATCACTCGCTTCTTTTCAAAATCTAAATATAATCAGTCTCAAAATAAAACTGGTTTGAACCATTACAACCACTAATTTTTCACTAATAAAACTTAGAGAAAACCCATGACTGTCAACAGAACAGCTCTTCAGTTGTCCATCAAATTTTTAGTATGATGTTCAGTGGGTGTGAAATTTTTCAGCGTGAATAATGTCTCTGTGGACATAAAAGAGTTTCTATTTCAATCTGGGCTTGGTCAACATATCCGTATGCAACAGGATATATAAAAAGCCTGCTTTCCTGGGGAAACAAGACTCATATAGACTCCTATCTCTCTTTTTTCTTTACCTGTCCTGATCTAACAGCTTTTGAGCTCCCAGTCATAGAGATAGAGCTACTAATTTCTGCCAAGTGAGACCTTAGTAATTAGCCCAATGGTAGAAGTGAGTTTTGTGTGTGCTAAACACCTGGGAATGTACATTCATCTCTAAAACATGGCTTCCTAGGAAACTAGACCTCGCTGTCCCCAGGGTTTTTGGAGGTACTATCTGTTTATAAACACATTAACCTTTAGTTTGGATGACAGGAATCTACAGGATAAACTGTTTTGCCCAGGGATGTTTCTCTGTTGCTGTTTCTTTTTTTTTTTTTTTCTTAAGAAATACACGCACACAAATCTCCACAGAAGTGTGCTTCAAGGGACCAAACCCTGCCATTAGGTGAAGTCAGCCAAAGGAAACTAGGAGGCCAGTAATTAGGTCTATCCCCCTGTCATGGGAGAATAAATATGCTGAGATCTGGAAACTCTCCAAACACCTGCACCTCTCTGTGTATAGTATTAGGAGTGTGAGCATCATCTACAGGAATGGATCCTAAATGTGCACAGATATCTTCAGAAAGCAAGCTGTCCTGTGGCACTCAACCTCACCCTCCACCTCTGGAGCTGTAAATTCCACATGCATTTGGCTGATATGAATTAGCAGCAATTGAAAAGAATTACATGTCCATCTTGTCCCCCTTTTGAAACTCACCGGTATCAAAAGCTGCAGGAACAAGCCAAGGCGTTGGTAAACATGAAAGCAATGAAGCCAAGAACCATATGGCTCTCCACTAGCCATGGACTAGCCATTGAAGCCCAAAGCAGCAAACAAAAGAAGGAGAGATAAAGTTGTCAGCTGCTATTTTGCTGTACAGAAAAATGCTACACAAAGAATGTGAGTTCATACTATGTTCAAAAAACTTATCAGAGAATAAGAGAACTCACACACTGTTGCACCTACCATAGGACAATCATGTGGTGACTCAAAGTCCATTATGCAAGTCCACAGAAGATGGGATACAGTATCATATTATCACAGTATCACCAAGGTTGGAAGAGACCTCAAAGATCATCCAAAAGTCCAATCAAAAGTCCAATCCATTACCACAGACCTCAAGACCAGACCATGGCACCAAGTGCCACGTCCAAACCCGCCTTGAACACCTCCAGGGACGGTGACTCCACCACCTCCCTGGGTAGCCCATTGAGTAGCCAATGACTCTCTCAGTAAAGAACTTTCTCCTCACCTCCAGCCTAAACTTCCCCTGGCACAGCTTGAGACTGTGTCCTCTTGTTCAGGTGCTGGTTGCCTGAGAGAAGAAGGTAACCTCCCCCTGGCTACAACCACCCTTCGAGTAGTTGCAGACAGCAAGAAGGTCTCCCCTGAGCCTCCTCTTCTCCAGGCTAACCAATCCCAGCTCCCTCAGCCTCTCTCCATAGGGCTGTGCTCCAGGCCTCTCCCCAGCCTCGTTGCCCTTCTCTGGACACGCTCAAGCACCTCAATGTCCTTCTTNACCTGGGCACACTGCTGGCTCATGTTTAAGTGGGTGTCAATCATCACCCCCAGATCCCTTTCTGTTTGGCTGCTCTCCAGCCACTCCCACCCCAGCCTATATCTCTGCATGAGGTTGCTGTGGCCAAAGTGCAGCACCCAGCACTTGGATTTGTTGAATGCCATCCCTTGGACTCTGCCCATCTGTCCAGGTGGCCGATGTCCCACTGCAGAGCCCTTCTGCCCTCCAACCCAGCAACATCAGCCCCCAGCTTGGTGTCATCTGCAAATTTGCATACTTTCTTCTTATACAGGCTAAGTGTAGACCATACATTCTTCTTATACAGTGAAACCTTCTCATAACAATTAATATCTTGGTCCACTGCCAAATAAAGAAGAAACAAAACAAAACAAAAAACAGCAACAACAAAAAAACCCAAACAAACACAAACAAAATGTTTTTGGTTTTTTTTTCAATTTGCCTGAAATGTTTTACTGGGTGTTATCTTTGTAGGTTCCACATTTTAAAGGGTAGGTTTACATTTGATTTGCATGTTTGTTTAATGTTTGTTTCCAAAATATAATTGTAATATTTTATATGAAACATTAATGGCACAGAAATGTTGATTAATCTCTTACCAGTCATCCTATAGAATAATTTTGTTTCAACCCATTTGCTCTATCCTTCAGGTCCAGAAGTGCCCTGCATTCAGTGGGAAGGAGTGAGAAGGATTTTTCTTGCTTTGGTCTTGGATGCCATTAAGAGAATCCTCATAAAGATGAGAAAGTTAGAATAACTTTATTCTGAAGGGAAAATAAAATGCTGAATGCTAGAGTATATCTTCATGCAAAGCACTCTGCTACATCCTTCTTTTGCTCATAAATCTATCACCAAACCAGACAGTCTCTGATCATACCTGTACAACCATAGCAATTGTGAGAATCATTCTTTCAGCATTTCTGTAGAGTTACAGGGCAAAGCTGATATCTGAAGTACTGCCTTTTAACCTTTAATGTGCCAATGCAGGCCCAAAGTTATTTGTGCCATCCATTGTTTGAAAGAGATACCATTAAACAAATGACCTCCTGAATTCTGCACTGGCCTAGTATCTCAAATATGCCTACAGTTTAGCACTCTCAGAATTGCTGCCCAAGGAGTCTAAGTTTGAGATCACTGTGGTATGAATGGAAGAAACTGTAAGATCTGCTCCTTAAAGACAATCAGTTTAACTTTCGGACTATAAGGAAAGAGGGAAAATATCCCAAGATAAGGCCATAGCTGTATTTTCCTTTCCAAACTTCAGTTTTGGGTACACAACAACTCTAAAGACCTGTTCCCACACCTCTCTAAAATGAACACCTTTGTCTATCTTTTTTGGGCTATTTTGCTTAGCGAATAAGCCCAGTGTCTGAAGGGTGCCTACAGGAAGGCTGGGGATGGACTATTTACAAGGTCTTGCAATGACAGGATGAGGGGTAATGGGTTTAAGCTGGCAGAGGGAAGATTTAGGCTGGATGTTAGGAGGAAGTTGTTTGTAGTGAGGGTGGTGAGGCACTGGAACAGGTTGCCCAGGGAGGTTGTGGCTGCTCCCTCCCTGGAGGTGTTCAAGGTCAGGTTGGACGAGGCCTTGAGTGAGTTGTGCTAGTGGGAGGTGTCCCTGCCTATAGCAGGGATTTGGAACTAGATGATTCTTGAGGTCCCTTCCAACCTTACCATTCTATGATTCTATGAATAACATCCATTTACTTCTTCAGACTAACAGCCAGCTCAGATTTCTGTTTTCTCTACCCTCTTGTTAACATGTTTGTGTCTACAGAAAATCACCAGATATGATACTTTATAGCAGAAGTTCTAATTGTTTTCTCTTTGCTAGCAAAGCTTAATTATTTTCTCCCAGTAGAATTTCAGACAGTAGCATATCAGATTTCTCCTTATTGTTAATTTTGTTTCTAACCTTGCATTTCAAGAAAAAGTTTGGGGACTTGTGGGGTTCTATGGATGCAAGTGTTTTAGAAATACTAAATTAGAAATGTTGGAATATGAAAGCTGCTTGCAGGGTCACTGAGCGACCCACAGTCAGATGTCTCACTAGAACTAGAGACTATCCTCAGTGTCTCTCTCAAACTGACCAGTTCTCTTTTCTTGGAGTCACTCATGAAGCTGCTACCTTGAAGAAAAAAATCCTGTGAATTTGATGTGAAGCTTTGTTTTGTCTGCAGTTTTGTTTTCTTAGGTCTTAAACTAAGTTTTTTAGGTATGTGTAGACAGAAGAGGGGGTCTGGGATTATGCTGCAATGGCTGAAAAGCTTTTTCTACTTGGTGTTTAGCTTGGCCAAAGTCCTGCTGAACACTGCCAGCCCCATGAGTCCTTTCTTACAATCACTCATCCCTAAATATTCCTGCTGCTGTTATAAGATAATTCCAGATTTTTCAGCTGCAGTCCTGGCATGCTGATCACTTGGCTTATACTAACTCTAAGCAGCCAGATTTTACTCTCTGAGGAAGAGTTTAACAGAAGATGGCATTTGGTCTGCTAAGATGCACGAAACTGTAAGTCTGGAATGTCTAATTTCTTCATGGAAGTACTAGATGACTGCCTATTTAACTGAGCTGCTCAGCCAGTCAGAGGGTGCTCCTGGACTTAGTGCAGGAAGTAAATCTCAGACAAAACACCTCTCTAACATGTGCTGGTCTTTTTGACATTCCCTACTGGAAATGCGCTCTGGTATAATGGAAAGTGAGAAAAGAAGTATCCACGGACAAGTACATTGCTAACCTCAAGCTGTACTGAAGGTATGAATTTGGAGATCAAAAGTCTGGAGGTCTTTGTATTCCAAGTTTTGGTACAGTGCATCATGTGGAATGGCCTACAGAGAAGTTCAGGTTTAGTAAGACTCAACTTTTGCACTTCTGTGTATTCAGATTTGGAATTCTGGGGACTGCTCACAGCTGTATGTTAAAATTCCTCTGTTCCTTAACTGTGACCAATTTAGAATGGAAACTGTAGGGAAAAAGGGAAAAAGCTCTCTCAGAAAAGGATCTACCACCCCACATCTCTAAGATCTAAACTAGTTCAAACTGATTGTTGCTTTCTGAGTGTTCTAGAACTGAGTGCATCATCTAGGCTGCATTAATGCTAACACCTTTGTGCTTGTTTGAGGCTGATTGGAATATTTTAATAGAGAAACTTACACTATAGGCTGTGAAAGGAAAACATGGTGATGTCTCAGGTTTTCCCACGAGTAGACTTGTTCAAGGGCAAAGGGAATCCAATTTGTGGCTGGCAGTAGCAATTGCTGCTTCTCACCTTCTGATCTGAGTTGTGCATAGGATATGGATATTTGTATTTCTTTATCTCTTCCCTAAACTGTTTTCCAAAATTTCCTGTTGTACATTTGGTGTAAATAATTCCTGACTGGGTATCTGAACTTTTAATAAGTTGCAAATAGTTTATTTTGCTCAGGTTTTTGTTTGTTTGTTTCTTTGATGCAGGAATTTGTGTTATTAAAGTTGGATATTTTCCTTTTTCTGCATATTAAATTTGAATATTTATAACACAAAGTAAATAAAACCCAAGAGATTCCTATAAGTTTTGTGAACCAGACTGGACCACAGCAGTATTCATTGAGGGTTCTATATGGCATATTTAAATCTAGATATACAAAGAGTTCATTGGCTGCTGTATTTTGCATCCTCTTAGGTATGTATGTGTTCTGATAGCTAATCTCCTTCACTAGAAGCCATCAAATTCACAAACACATAAGAAATGAAAGTCAACTTGAGGTGAAATCAATAGTTCATCTTACTTGGTTCTACTTATGTTCTGGTGGCTAGTAGGGGAGCCTCAAGGGTAAAAATAGGCAACTGATGACAGTATAGAGTAAGGATGCTATCTTCACACTCAAACTTGCATTGCATTTGTCCATGTAAAAGATGAAATTTGAGTCTGCAACCAAGACTAATTATTAAAACATAGGTTACATTTAGTATTAGAAAATAAAATGATATATTTCATTGTTAAGTTATGAGTACAGGAGTTTAGCTTCTGATTAACATCTCTGATAAATATACTCATTGGTATATTAATGACAAAGGCTTTCTCTCTCCAACCAAATACAGCTTTTTATCCTTTCAATTCTGTTCCATGTTCACAAGAAATTAAATTGTTTTGTGAAGGTTTGGGAGTTCCCTGCCCCCCCCTTCCCCCCCCCCCTTTGTGAAATGACCCANCCCAAGGTTTGCCTTACGTGCAAGGTAAATTAGGATGATCAGCCAGGTGGGTTAGAAGAAAAGTGGTTAGTGAGGATTAATCAGCAGAGGAGCCAGAGCCCAGAAGCTGCTAGATCCCACCAGCAGCTCCTGCTCCAACAAGAGCCAGAGAGAGACTGACTTGTCTATTGTTTTGGTTATTGTTCCCAAGCAATTTCTTAGCAAGTGTATGAGTGAAGTAGACATCACCATGTTTTCCTTTCACAGCCTATAGTATAATTTTGTTTATTAAAATATTCTAATTAGCCTCAAACCAGCACATGTTTGATGGTCTTTCCTGCACAAACGATTTCTATTTCAGCTTTCAGATCATTATTAACTACAACAGAAATGTACTGTTTATGTGGTGGCTTTACTCTAAAATCAGATTTCCTCTAGAGACTGAAATTACTGTTAAAGACATCTGGGCCCTCATTGTTTTACCAGAGAATAGCTAATGGCCTCAGATTTCTCTTGAAGATCTTCTATTACAACTACATTTGGATGGCAAAATATGATTAGTAAAGGGAAAAGTATTACTGCTCTCAAGTGATGAAAGTTGCCCCAAATATACACATAGCAACCGTCTATCATTCAGACCGATATTGTCCCAGAGCAGAAATATCTGAACTTCCAAATACAGTCAAGGATGGGACACTCAGCCCTGTATAAAATGTCACAAGTAGGAGTCATGAGGAACTTACAGCATAAGACACAGACTCCACAGTTCAAACAAATTCTTTGTGTTTGAACACTTTAAAAGGTATCATCTCACAGAGTTTATTAGATTAAATAGTGCTGTTTTTCCTGTGTGCAATCCTGGATAGCCATAACAGTTTTTACCCCAGAAGCAGTGGGACTGATAAGTTGTGCTCAGATATCTGGAGCTTACCTGTAGGGCTGCCTGTCTGAACAATTTTGTCTGATGTATGTGTATGCCAGAAATCTCATGGTAAGTAAGCCCAAGTAGATCTACACTTCCTACGGCATACTGATGATTTGTACTCATCCATATAGTTCTGACATGTACTGAGCAACACAGATGTGCAACATCAGTTTTAAACTGGGAACCATGAGTTCAAGGCATCAGAGTGTCATAGAAATATTTTGCAGCATACATTTGGGGAGCTTATCACATGAAATGTAGACCTGATACACCTTACATATGTGAAGATCACCGTCTATGGGTTGTATAGATTATTTTAAGGTAGTTGCTGGCTGTTTGATTTGGAGCTTTGGAAAAGAAAAATAGCCAGAGAATCAGTGCTATTGATGTATATCCCATAGTACCTTTGTCAGAACCTAGCTCATTTAGACATAATTCCACTGGCTGTGGCTGGTACTACTTGCCTTCCACAGGCATAACCGTGTCTTGAGACTAACTTCTTCAAGGAGACAGGGTGCAACCTTACCCTGCAGGGCAATGTGGTATTTCATCTTCTGCAGAGCTGGCCAGCTTTCCTGGCTATTAGAGGGTGAAGAAAATCTAATAGTTCATTTTGTTCCAGCTTATGAGAAAAGCTTAATATTCATCTATCTATCTTGTGGTTGGTTGGTTACAGGATACTGTTTCCCACAGATATCTTGGGATTCTTCTCTATGAAATACAGGTTCAGATTTACCACCTATAAGCATATCTCCTCCTGCATATACTCATCCTTCCCCTGCACACACTCCATTTCAAACTCTGCAAATCTATAAATCTGAGAAGTTTCAGCTTCTGTGACTTGCTTGAGTCCTGGGAAAAAGTACAGCCAAGATGCCCTTTCAGTTTGTTCCCTCTGTATAGCCTAAGCCATTAACAACAGGGTTATAGGGCTGATGGTGCTAGATGACAACCCTATAAATTGCTTCCAGTCCTTCTTGGTCTTTAGCAGCTCCTGTTTAGTTAAAAACCTATGGTGGGCTGGATCAGGCTGGCAGTCAAACACACAGTCAATCACTTGCACACCTGCACCTCTTACATCTGGGTGGGGAAGAGGATAGGAATGACAGGAGCACGAAAGCTTGAGGACTGAAATAAAGACAGGAAAAACAATTATCAGTTACTGCTGTGGGCAAAAGAGACCCAGCTTGGTGAAATTAACTTAACTTATTGACAAATAATATAAATACTTGATTACTGATTAAAATACAAAACACATTTCTCCTCCAGGCTCAATTTCACTTCAGGCCATGCTTTTCCCCACCTTGTTATCATCACTTGCTACATTCAATGCCCTCAGCCAGGCAAAAGAAGTGATGTAGGATGGTGACTGCAGTCAGGACACAGAGATTTCTCTCTGTCACTCCTTCCTGCTAGTTCATTTCCTATGATCTGATGTAGGTCCTTCATGGGCTGCCATCTTTCAGGAACCTCTGCTTGGCCATGGACCACCTCCTCCTCCTCTGCTGTTTTCTTCATTTTGTTCCTCTCATTCCATCCTCCATCCCCTGTTTGCTCCTTCTTTCCATCTTCCCTCCTCCTCTCTCTCTGACATTCTACCCTTTCTTAAGCACATTTCCCCTTAGTGGCAATTAGCTTGACTGATGGGCTCTGCTGTGATCCGTGGTGGGGTCTGTTGGAGCTGGCCAAGTCCAGTATGAGGGGCCTCTGACATCTTCTCATACAAGCCACCCTGCAGACCTACCTCTACCAAAATCTTGGCACTCACCTCCAGTACACAAGCCACTGTTGCCTTGCAGTTATCTAGATAGCTATAGCAGCATTTTTTAAAATTTACTTTTTATTTTTTCCCTCCTGTGTATAAGTATGGGAGGAATATTCTGACAGATATTTTTAATCATAGCACGTGGATACTATAGTATACCAACCAGTCCAACACTCATCTTCATGCTCAGATATGGTGCTGGAAAGGAATCAAGAATCCTCCACACTTGTGCATGGCAGGGCAGCCTGGTCACCAGCATGTTGTGTGGAAGTGGAGGCAGTCTTAGCTTTCCACAGCCGCTTCATGAGGGTTTCACTCTCTGAGAGGATGTGATGGGTTAGGAACTTTCCACACACACTGTTGGAACTTACCTGACTAGCTCAGACAGCTTGAAAGTGAGATGAAGTTATGTTTACAGAAAAACAAATTTTACAAGCATATATACATGATATATTTACAAGTATTTAGAATTATATACAAATCAGAAATACTACAGAAATCCAAACTCCCTCCCAGAAAAAATAAAGCTTCGCAGAAGTGTTCAAAGTTACCCTTTACTCTTGTCAGACCCAACATGGAGTACTGTGTACAGTTCTGGAGCCCTCAGCACAGAAAGGACATGGAAGTGTTGGAGCGGGTCCAGAGGAGGGCCACAAAGATGATCAGAGGGCTGGAACAGCTCTCCTATGAGGACAGACTGAGAAAATTTGGGCTCTTCAGCCTGGAGAAGAGAAGGCTTCGAGGGGACCTGATAGTAGCCTTCCAGTATCTGAAGGGGGCCTACAGGAAGGCTGTGGAGGGACTATTGACAAGGTCTTGCAATGACAGGACAAGGGGCAATGGGTTTAAACTGGCAGAGGGAAGATTTAGACTGGAAGTCAGGAGGAAGTTGTTTGCAGTGAGGGTGGTGAGGCACTGGAACAGGTTACCCAGGGAGGTTGTGGCTGCTCCCTCCCTGGAGGTGTTCAAGGCCAGGTTGGAGGAGGCCTTGAGTGAGTTGTACTAGTGGGAGGTGTCCCTGCCTACGGCAGGGGGTTGGAACTAGATGATGCTTGAGGTCCCTTCCAACCTTGCCATTCTATGATTGTATGATTCTATTTCTCAGTAAAAGTCTACAGTTAATTGCAGTATGAGGCTGCAATTGTATAAGTCATTGAGATTAATATATATATATACTTATTTGATTCTTCATATCACTGAACTGAATGAGCCTGAGAGGTTACAGACTTCACTAACTATTGGAATCTGTGACCATCAACCAAGACTCTGGTTCAAAGACATTGCAGACTGGAATCTGAGTTAATGTTACAAAAGCAATGTTATCGGTGTGGTTTTGAAAACTTAAGGTCAAATCACGACTGAAACCAGTTTTGTTTGTTTGTTTGAACTTGTTACTTATTGCTATCATCTATAGATATTTAGTGAGGATTGGTGGTAAGCTGTGGAATAGAAACTTATACGAAACTGATTTACCTAATGTGTAGTGAGCAACTAACATGTTCAGCTGAATTCATGCTGGGCAGTTGATGATATAATGTATCTTTACTGAAATCCTCTATGGGAACAGGTAACTTTGAATTATCCCTATATAATCTTAAGTCAATGAATAATGAGTTGATCTGTGTCATGAAATGCATATGTGCATTTTCAAGGATTTTTGGGCGTTGTCTTCCTTCCTCATTATATAATACACACAGCAGGGATGTTAGTTTACACTTGGGATTCCCTCTGCAGTGAGTCAGGTAGCTTTATGGTAAAGATTCTCACATGCAGACTAGGCAATAACCTCCAGGGAAGGCCAAGACTGTCCAGTTCAGTTGTGAACTGCTTTAGTAAGGGTGCTGGTGCTATAGCTACAGACAGGAGGTGTAATCACCACAGGAAAATTCAGCAACAAAGGTTACAATTTCATCTCAGCATTAGCAGATGGGGTTAATAAATATCTTTGTCTGTATTTATATAGGAACAGAATGACTTGCAAAAACACTTACTAAGAGTTTAACTCTGCTTTTGTTCTTTTCTTCCAGAATTGATTTCCCTCCCCTCCCCACCCCCAAACTCCAATCATTGTCTTGCTATAAATTTCACTTATTTTTAGAAAAAATCTATTTAATTCATAGGTGCATTGTGGGTAGTTCATCTACGGTTAACATAGGATAATTGGTATTTAATTTGTGTGCATGGAAACCCTACAATTACAGAAAGTTAAAACATAAACACAGACAATTGTGTCACCCAAGCATATTTTAACTACTGGAAAGTATTTTAACAGGATACAGATTCTGCATACTGTTCAGATGAATCCAGCAGCCTCGGAATCTCTATAGAAGACTGTACTTAACAAGCACATTTCTGGCAACAATAATTTAGCCAAGCAGCTGATTAAAAACAGTGTTTATGAGATAATAATCTTTCATTGGTAAATTCAGCAAGTTGTTGTAAATGTCAAGACTGTAACACAACTTCTTCTCTATAATCTTATGAATGCTTTATGTTTCATAGGCTATATGTGTCATAAGAGTGAAAAATATTTTCACATAATGATGATTACTCAACTGACTTGTCTCATCTCATGTGTAGAGGTCTTACATATTTAATAAAACCTTCACGTTGTTACTAGAACCTTTATGTGTAAAAACTGCTGAAGTCATTTAAAAACGTGCTACTTTTGAAACAGAGCTTGGACCAGAAGCAATAATGAAAGACAATGTGGTGATTGTATTGAAGACTTCTAGCACAAATTCTGTCAGAGACACGTAAGGCAAAGGTTTTTGCATGACAGAGCATTCCAAACTAAATAGCACATGAAAGAAAAAATTACATCAGGATTGCCATTTAGAGGGAAATTGCTTTAGAAAAGGCTTAAATCATAGACTCATAGAATCATAGAATGGTAAAGTTGGAAGGGACCTCAAGGATCATCTAATTCCAACACCCTGCCAGAGACAGGGACACCTCCCACTAGAACAGGTTACTCAAGGCCTCCTCCAATCTGGTCTTGAACACCTCCAAGGAGGGAGCAGCCACAACCTCCCTAGGCAACCTGCTCCAGTGCCTCACTGGAGAGAACTTCCTCCCTAACATCCAGTCTAAATCT
>VWZE01004295.1:32835-55498 GCA_013396675.1 Eubucco bourcierii
AGAGCAGAGTAAAGGGGCAGAATCCCCTCCCTTGCCCTGCTGGCCACGCTGCTCTTGATGCAGCCCAGGACTCGGTTGCTGTCTGTGCTGCATGTGCACACTGCAGGCTCATGTTGAGCTTTTCATCACCCCAGACCCCCAGGTCCTTTTCCTCAGGGCTGCTCTCCAGCCATTCACCACCCAGCCTGTATTTGTGCTTGGGATTGTGCCTACCCAGGTGCAGGACCTTACACTTGGCTTTGCTGAATTTCATGAGCTTGTCTTGGGCCCACCTCTCCAGCCTGTCCAGGTCCCTCTGGATGCCACTCGTGCCCTCTAGTTATTTTTTTTTTAACTGTACTTTTGACAAACTGTTTTCAAAGGACTTCCTTAGAACAAGGGTTATAAATGACATTTTAGCAAGACCTTGGTAACGACAAGGGAAAAAAGGAATAGACTAATAGTTACTGTTGATACAACTGTATCATCTTGATCATGCTACCATCCAGGTTAATGAAAGCTGTAGCAAAATACATAGAGTGGTTTGATGTTAGGCTTGCTACAGAACAGCATTCAAGACAACCGAATCGTATAGATTGGTCCCTCCCTGGAGGTGTTCAAGGCCAGGTTGGACGAGGCCTTGAGTGAGTTGTACTAGTGGGAGGTGTCCCTCCCTCTGGTAGGGGGCTGGAACTAGATGATCCTTGAGGTCCTTTCCAACGTTATCATAAGTTATCTATGATAACTTATTAGGGGTTCCACTGGGGGGGAAAAAAAAAAGAAGTATGCTACCTCAAAGTATCAAGGTCCAATGCAATTGGCTTCTCAAACTTTTCATATATATTTGGGTTTAATTCTATCATTCGATGTTATTTCATCATGCAGATACAGTAGGAATAATTAGGCTTTAGGACTGCCTTTCCCAGATTGTCATTATTCCTCTTTCGTAAGGCCATAAACAGATAAGGTAACTGGGGTTGTTCTGCCTGGAGAAAAGGAGGATGAGGGGAGATCTCCTAGCTCTCTACAACTCCCTGAATGGAGGTTGGAGCCAGGCTGGGGCTGTTTCTTTCTCCCTAATTGCTAGTGTTAATTTGAGAGGAAATGGCCTTAGTTTGAAGAGTTTTAGATTGGATACTGGAAGGAACTTCTTAACCAAAAGGGTTCTCAAACACTGGAAGAGGCTCTCCAGGGAGGTGTTTGAGTCCTTATCCCTGGAGGGGTTTAAAAGATGCAGAGATATGGTGTTGTGATTTAGCACCAGACTTGGTAGAGTTAGGTAATGGTTGAACTTGATGATCTTGAAGGTGTTTTCCAACCAAAATGTTCATATGATTGTATAACTTTTTTTTCAAGAGCACCATATACCTTATATAGTTTTTATGTCTGTCTTGTGATAATTTCTTCTGTGTTGAATCTCCACAAAAACACATGGACTTCATAGAGAAGCTTCTGGTTTCATCCTGCAGAAAGTAAGATTAGATGATTTTCACTGGTAGTCTTTGCTGCACAGACTACAATAATAGCCACTTTCTGTGTTAGCTTCAAGTGCTTTGTATCTAATTTAAGTGCTAATTCTTAGTGTGTTTCGTTCTGTTGTAGGTATCCTTGATTGTGACTAAAATAGAAAAAGCAGTTTCAGAAAAAACAAAGAGGTAAATTTGTGTATAACAGTTGAGGTAAAATTGGAAAATTACTTCAAGATTTAGTCCTCTCAGATGAATATTTGGATCTCCACTTCCTGTAAGCTAAAGAGCTAAAGGATATATTTAATTCTGAACATATTTAAGAAATAACTTTATTTGGAATTTTTCTGCTTGCAAAATAAACAAATGCAGCTCTCCATCTGCATGCAATACTGAAAAGATTTATCATAGCAGAAGGTTTTTAATGGGAATCAATCTTCAGGACATTACACAGGAAAAAAGTACAAGAGCAGATCAGGACAGAAATTCTCATCAAAAAGTGAGCAGAAATCATCCTGAACATCATCATTGTTCCCACAGTGTTTCCTTGTTTGCCTGGGTGTGTATCTCTTCTCATGGACACTTCAGGTGCCCATGTGTGATTCTCAGAAGTTGTAGCAGATTCCTCGCTGGACAAGAATCATCTGGACACGCAAAATAATTTTCACTTCATACCCTTGTGGAAAATATATGTCATTAACTTTCTTCCCTCTTGAACAACAGAACTTTTGTTTTTCTACTCAGAATCATAGAATCATAGAATGGTAAGGTTGGAATGGACCTCAGGGATCATCTAGTTCCAAGCCCCTGCCATAGGCAGGGACACCTCCCACTAGTACAGCTCACTCAAGGCCTCCTCCAACCTGGCCTTGAACACCTCCAGGGAGGGAGCAACCACAACTTCCCTGGGTAACCTGTTCCAGTGCCTCACCACCCTCACTGGAAGGAACTGCCTCCTAACATCTAGTCTAAATCTCCCCTCTGCCAGTTTAAACCCATTGCCCCTTGTCCTGTCATTACAAGACCTTGTAAATAGTCCCTCCCCAGCCTTCCTGTAGGCCCCCTTCACATACTGGAAGGTTGCTATCAGGTCTCCTCAAAGCCTTCTCTTCTCCAGACTGAAGAGCCCAAATTTTCTCAGCCTGTCCTCATAGGAGAGCTGCTCCAGCCCTCTGATCATCTTTGTGGCTCTCCTCTGGACCCACTCCAACGTTTCCATGTCCTTCCTGTGCTGAGGGTTCCAGAACTGTACATAGTACTCCAGATGGGTTCTAACAAGAGCAGAGTAAAGGGGCAGAATCACCTCCCTTGCCCTGCTGGCCACACTGCTCTTGATGCGGCCCAGGACTTGTTGCTGTCTGGACTGCATGTGCACACTGCAGGCTCATGTTGAGCTTTTCATCAACCCAGATCCCCAGGTCCTTTTCCTCAGGGTTGCTCTCCAGCCATTCATCACCCAGTCTGAATTTGTGCTTGGAATTGTGCCTACCCAGGTGCAGGACCTTACACTTGGCTTTGTTGAATGTCATGAGGTTGTCCTGGGCCCAACTCTCCAGCCTGTCCAGGTCCCTCTGTATGAATGCTTATATAGTGGGAATGCTTATATAGTGAGAAGGACCATACCCATCAGTTTTCTAGTTGAGTCATTGTTCCACAGCTAGTTTCCACATTGAGGAATAATAAGCTTACAAAGTTACTCAATCCATTGTTCTATTTTCTTTTCAAAGTATAGGAAAACATCTGAGGAGGTTCTGATCTTTCTCTGGTGACCAGAGTTATGATGTAAGGAAACTGGAGGAAGCTGTGCAGGCTTGGGAAAAGGTTCTTCAGTGGAGTGGTCAGTTACCAGAACAAGGTTACCCAGGGAAGTGATCATGGCACCAAGCCTGTTGGAGTTGAAGAAGCATATGGATGATACGATTAAGTTTTGGGTAGTCTTGTGAAAAGCAGAGGTGGACTTGATGATCCTTACAGGTCCTTTCCAACTTGAGATATACTATGATTATGTGATACTGTAATTTCTAGGTTTCTGAAGTTTCTTGGTCAACAGATTGAAGGTAGAAGTCAACTTGTCTGATGGGGAAGTGTCCCAGTTTAGGACCATGAGCCACCCAGAACTGGAGGACAGAAATGAGAAAGGACTTCATCTCTGCGGTCATCTCAAGGGAATCTACCCCACTGCCCCACCACCAACTACCACAGGAAGAAAAAAACAGACTAGATGAAACAACTCCTTATCCCAACAATTGCATGGATCCTGTTCTCATATGTCTACCTTTTTAAGTATTGTGCAAGACTGTGGTGTGAGAAAAGTTTTGTAGATCTGCAGTTCCAGTGAGGCACAAAGCAAGCGCCAGCTTCTGAGAAATGTACAGAAACAGCACGAGTGATCTTATAGGTTTGATTATTGTAAAAGTCAGTGATTATTGGAAAATTACACCCTAAGAAAGTTGTCTTGATCAGTCCAGTTAAACTTCTTCCTGGCCATGAAACAGCTTCAGGCACCCAGGGCCAGAAGAATCTTATATACCTGCCAGTTGGGCAGGGACTTTTGGACTGATGTCCTGAGTCTGTGTGCATAGACTCTGTCTAAATTGCACTTCATGAATTTCATTCTGATTTTGTCCACATTACCATCACTGCAAGATAAGAATTGTCTTTCTGTTCTGACCTTGAAAGTTGCATAGCTAGAGTGGAGCTGGAGTGGCAGAGTGGATAAGGTCACTTTTACTGAGAGTTGAATCACCTCACCTATAAGATTTGCTGCCTTGCTAGCACTTAACAAGAACTATTTGGATCAAAACCAAGACAAATCTGCTGATATGCCACAGCATGATGAGTCATCCTGTTTCGTCTTCAGAAAATGAGGGAAAAAAAAATCATGGAGAGGAGAAAAATAGTCAAGTTTCATTCTCTGCATGAGAATCTTTGATGATAATGAAGGACAGGATTCAAAGCAATTGGACAGGGTGCAACATTCTCTAAACTTGTTATGTATTAGTTCCAGAATCTGGAAGAGCTGGAAGAATAGCCGAGTTACTGTGTTTGTTTGCTGCCATAGTGGACCATAAGCATACTATCGAAAAGTCCTTGATCTTTTCAAGGGTTTCACTGCTGTGTTCTTCATTGTTTTGGGATAGTTTATCCAACATTTTGCTTTCATCAGTTCCTTTTCTTGAAATGTTTTCTTCTTGACAGGACATGGGGCAATGGATGGAAGCTGAGGCATAGGAAGTTTCATTTAAACGTGAGGAGGAATTTTTTTCCCTGTGAGGATGACAAAACACTGGAACAGGTTGCCCAAGTGGTTGTGGAGTCTCCCTCTCTGTAGATATTCAAAACTCACCTGGACGCGTTCCTGCGTGATCTGGTGTAAGTGATCCTGCTCTGGCAGGAGGGTTGGAATGGATGATCTTTTGAGGTCCCTTCTAGCCCCTGACACTCTGTGATTCTGATTCGGTGATTCTTCTTCTTGAAATAATTTTATTGAAATAGATTTTCCTTCTGAATAGCTAACTCAATCCAGGAAGTGATCTATCTGCAGTGCTAACTGCCACAGGTTGAAAACTAATACAGTCATGGAGAGAACAGAACTTGACCGTTGTTTCCTCTCCATGAGAATGTCTTTTCTTCACTTCCTCAGAAAGAAGCAGGATCACTCAACAAATTTGCGTCTGAAAATGAGTTAAAGAGGAAGAAGTATGTACACATTATTTCCCTTCCTTCAAGACCTAGCATTAAAAGACAAGTTGTTCCATTTTCAACTCATAGACAAATTTCTGTTCTATTCATAAGGAAAGCAGACTCTTGTTAGGCAGGAACATACAAACACACAAATCCACAGCACATATCCTTGGTGGTTATTTTGTTTCAAAGAAATAATCTCCTTAAATCTCCCTTTTCCCCATATCTGTCCTTTCTTTTATCCCCTTGTGTAAAACATTTCATTCCTGCCAGAAATAAATCTGACTATGTCCAAACTTCTATGAGTCAGAGCTTGGAAAATATGCCAGTAGGTTTGCTGTGTCTCTTGGAGAATGTCCATATGTTACGAAGTGTTTAATAGAGTAGCACAGCTTGTTTCATTTCACATTTATTCCATTTAAAAACCACAACAATCATTTAATGCTTAGATGGAAGTTCAGTTTTCCATCAGCCCAACGACAAATTGTTTTCTCACGACAAATTGTTAAAGTAATTCCCATCTTTTATTGGCGAATGATGGTTGCTTTCTCTAGGCAAATATGCCATGGAGATTTCGAGTCTTTTGTGTGGCATAGAAAATAAACATGCTCAAATATAAAATCAAATTCTTGTTTTACTGGATGTACTCTTTTTTTTATTAAAGTAAGATGGGGCTGATTTGAGAGCTTAGTGAATTAAGTGAGCTTACACAATAATACCTTCTTCCAATCTGTTTAACACGTGTGTATAGTTGCTCTGGCTTTATTTTTTAGTATGCCTTTTCATGAAATCATTGACTTTGCCAAGAGAAGTATGGACAGTACATCACTTGCTGTAGATCCCTGCCTTTTTAAAGTCAAAAAACTTAGTGACCACAAGGAATACACAAAGTTTAATAACTCCACATAAAAGCCTGGTTTGTGCTTTGATGAACCTATTGTACTACTTAGTGCTGACTTCTGTTTCTAATTAAGTTCTGCTATCACTCTGTGAGATTTGGTTTATGTTCACTTATGTTGTAATTCAGAGAAACCATTAAAAAAAACCCAAACAGATCTCTTTCTCATTTTTTTTTGTTTTTTTTTCCATATAAGAATAAGACATCTCTGACCCTCCTCATGTAATTAGAATAGTCACATTGACTTTGTCCTCTTAGTGGTTTAACCACCAAAACACTCACTATGTCATGGCCAAGTGGTTATTTCCATGTCAAGAATTATGCTTAAAATGGAAAAGACTATACAGAAATAGAAACTACCACACCAAGGAGAGGGCAACACTTTGTCACCTCCATCTCATAATACTGGCAAAACTGGTCCAGCAGATTGTGGAATTGTGGTAAGAACTACAAAATAAAGCAGCAACATCAAAAGAAGCAACTAATAAATATTCATTTTTAAAAGGAGTGAAAAGAAGCAGCAAAAGTATAACTAATTACACTGCCTATTTTATTTTTCCTAACACAGAAATAAAGCAGAAAATCAGACTGGAAAAGAATTGGGAAAGATTATTAAATCTAATCAGTCTTCAAAGTATCAGACAGGGAAAAATATCTCTTCATGCATGGATTAATTTGAAATATTAATTATTTTATCATTTCTACTAGAATGACGTTGCTTTATCTGTTCATACTCAGTTCTTCAATAAGTCTCCACCTGGAGTACTGTGTCCCACTATAAGAAGGACATGTAGCTGCTAAAGTGAATCCAGTGGAGGGCCACAGACCATAGAATGGTCTGGGTTAGAAGAGACCTCCAAAAGTCATCTAGTCCAATCCCCTCTTCAGTAAGCAAACACATCCTCAAGTTGATCAGGTTGCCCAGAGCCCTGTAGAGCCTCGCCTTGGGTATCTCTGGGGACGGGGCCTCAACTACATCCCTGGGCAACCTGTTCCACTAACCTCATGATAAAGAACATGTTCATAACATCCAGTCCTAATCTACTCTTCTCTAATTTGAAGGCGTTTCCACTCATCCTATCACTACAGGCCTTTGTAAACAGTGCTGCTCCATCCTGTTGTAGGTCCCCTTCAGGTACTGGAAGGCTGCTATCAGGTCTCCCTGGAGCTGTCCCTTCTCCAGGTTGAATAACTCCAGCTTCTTCAGCATGTCTTCATAGCAGAAGTGCTGCAATTTTCTGATCATTTTCATGGCTCTCCTCTGAACCTGCTCCATCAGGTCCGTGTCCTTCCTGTATGGAGGGCTCCAGACCTGGATGCAGTACTCCAGGTGAGGTCTCACCAGAGCAAAGTAAAATGGTAGGATCATAGAATCATGGAATAGTAAGGTTGGAAGGGACCTCAAGGATCATCTAGTTCCAACCCCCTGCCATAGGCAGGGACACCTCCCACTAGTACAGGTTACTCAAGGCCTCAATCAATCTGCTGGCCACACATTGTTTGCTGCAGCCCAGGATGCTCTTTGCCTGTTTGCTCATGTCCTTTTCCACAGAGCTGTTTTCTATCACTTCAGCCCCCAGTCTGTATCAATAGTGAGGATTGTTCTGGCCCAGATGTAGGACCCTGCATTTTCTCTTGTTGAACCTCATGAAGTTCTCCTGGGCCCACCTCTCCAGCTTGTCTGGGTCTCTCTGGTTGACCTCCCAGCCCTCTGGTATATCAACAACACCACTCAGTTTGGCATCATCTGCAGACTTGCTGATGGTGCCCTCAATCCCACTGTCTGTATCACTGATAAAAATATTAAACAGCACAGGTCCCAGTACAGACCCCTGAGGGACATCACTTGTCACTGCTCTTCATCTGGACTCCAAGCCATTGAGTACTACCCTCTGGATATGACTATCCAGCCAAATCCTTATCCACTGAACAGTCCATCCATCAAATCTGTATCTGTCTGACTTGGTAATTAGTATGTTGTGGGGGACTCTGTCTAAGGCCTTGGAGAAGTGCAGATAGACCACATCCAGAAGTCATCCCTTGCCCACTGACATAGTCACTATTTCATAGAAAGCCACTAGATTAGTCAGGGAGGATTTAACCTTAGGAAAGCCATGCTGGCTGTCTTGAATCACCTCCCTGTCCACCATGTGCCTTAGTAGGCATCTAAGAGGATCTGTTCCATGATCTTCCCAGGCACAGAGGTGAGGCTGACAGGTCAGTAGTTCCCAGGTTCCCCCTTTCTACCCTTTTAAAAAATGGATGTGGTGTTTCCTTTCTTCCAGTCCCCAGGAATTTCTCCTGACTGCCAGAAGATTTCAAATATCATGGAGAATGCCTCAGCAACTACATCAGCTAATTCCCTCAGGACTCTAGCATGCATCTAATCAGGTCCCATTGACATGTATATCTTCAGGTTCCTCAGATGATCATACACTTTGTCTTCTCTTACAGTGGGAGGGACTTTCTGTCCCTGGTCTCCATCTTGTGGGCCATCAACATGAGAGCCACAAGGAAAGTATCCAGTATCTGAAGGGGACCTACAGGAAGGCTGGGGAGGGATTATTTACAAGGTCTTGCAACGACAGGACAAGGGGCAATGGGTTTAAACTGGCAGAGGGGAGATTTAGACTGGATGTTAGGAGGAAGTTGTTTGCAGTGAGGGTGGTGAGGCACTGGAACAGGTTGCCCATGGAGGTTGTTGTTGTTCCCTCCCTGGAGGTGTTCAAGGCCAGGTTGGATGAGGTCTTGAGTGAGCTGTACTAGTGGGAGGTGTCCCTGCCTATGGCAGGAGGTTGGAACTAGATGATCCTTGAGGTCCCTTCCAACCTTACCATTCTATGATTCTATGATTCTGTGAAATGGATTATCAAGTAAGACCAAGGCAAAAGAGGGGACTGGAGCACTTCACCTATGAAGAAAGGTTGAGAGAGTTGAAATTATTCAACTTGGAAAAGGCTCTGAGAAGACCTTATAGTAGCCTTCCAGTACCAAAATGAGACCTATAAGAAAGTTGAAAAGGGCGTTTTGATAAGACCGTGTAGTTATAGGATGAGGGGTAATTGCTTTAAACTGAGAGAGGGTAGATTTATATCAGATGTAAGGAAGAAATTCTTCACTGTGAGATTAATGAGGCATTGGAACAACTTGTCTAGAGAGGTTGTGACTATACCATTCCTGAAAGTGTTCAGATTCAGGCTGGGTGGAACATTTGGTCTACTGGAAAGTGTCCTTGTCCATGGCAGAAGGTTAGAACCCATCCAACCCACGTGAATAAACTCACACACACATCACCTTTTTATATAGTATAAAACTGTATGCAATTTCTTCCTACATCATATTTAACTATTTGTAAAATATTGTTCTGGTCTTCTCTCTTTCATGCAGGGAAGAAAATAAATAGAAGTTTTTGAAATAAAAATAATATCTATGAAAGGTACTCACAGTGTTGACATTTCTAATTTTCACTTGTCAGCAAAGAGACAATCTGGAACTGCTGACACTAAAGATCAAGTGTGCAATACTCAAACCAAAGGATAGACCAATCTACAACAAAAAAGAGATGGTGAAATTTGGCAATAAATGAGAATTTTTTCAGCTTCATAGCATTTTGTTTTCCTTGATATACCAACAAGTGTAACAGGGAAATGTTAATGGAACACTCTAAGAAAAAAGTCTCAGGTTCAGTATAGCAAGGGAACATTCAGTGATGCATTTAAAGCCACACATCTAGGTCAGTTAACCAGTATGTAGGACATGCAATAAAACAGTCATTTGTTATTTTACAGCCTGTGTTAACTTTGGTGGAGAGTTCAGACCCATGACAGAACAGGAAATAGCCTGTATGCTGAGTCTCAGATGTGGAGGACAGTGTTCAAGATGCATTTTGAGATCCTTGTGGCAGGCATCAAGTGCAGACTAGAAGTGCATCTGAGATATAATCTCCGAACTACAAGTAGATATTGTTATCTGTTACACTGATGGAAATGTGGAAGAATGATGTTGAGGTCAGTGGAGTGGAATCTAAACCTGGCATGGCTATGTTTGCTTCAGTCTGCCCAGAGCCACATATAAATGACTGACAAAAGAAACTGAAGGAATCAGGATGGCCTCCCAGGTTACATAACCAGAGGTGCTTTGGTGACCCAGACCTGAGTCAATAAGCAACACCTAGATTTGATAATGTATTTTGTATTCCATCTCCAATGATGCTCATTAAAAACAGCCAATTTCTACAAATACTTTAAGTGTGATTGAGACATGAAATTACCTCCATCATAACATTCAATTGTTCTTTTGAAGTTTGTTTATAAGCCTCACATGCCAAGATATAGAAGATGTTTTCCAGCATTCATGTCTGGTCAAGTCAGAGTTGCTCATCTACTGAGCTATTTATTTTCACTTGATTTACTTTCAGCTGGATGTGCCAAATAGTCTCCACCTAGACAGCAGAAAACTTGGTGCCTCAAAAATTGAAATTCAAAGGCATGTGAGGAAGAAATGCTTTACACACATAATTGTCATTTAAAAAAAAAAGAGTTATTAAATAATTTTATTAGAACAAAATATTACAGGCCATATAGAAAAGTAACAGAAGTAACAGACAGGAAAATACCTACTTTTGATTCTTTCCTATAAATTGTATTTATCATATTAATTTATACCACACCCTTGAGCTCTGTCACTTGTGTAAACAAAATAATGTCATAATGAGTATGATAATTTTTATTAATAAATGTACTGTTTATACTCCAAGTAAAAAGTCAATTGCAGAATACTGAGTTTATATAAACAGGCAACAAGAGTTTCATTTACTTCTACCCTCACAGCCTGCTTACTTCATTTATTTATTTCTTATCCTTCCTTGGGCTTTAATACTTATACAAAAATTGGTTGACAGATGTGGGCTGTGGAGAAGCCAATAACGTGTGCTATTTGTTCTTTTTACATGCACAATTCCTTGGTGCTTTGCCTGAGTCTTATCAAAAGTGATGCTAAACATAAAGGACATGGCAGAAGGTACTCTGTTAGAAAAGGACCAACCCCAGTAAGCTTGTTTCCTTTGAAGTTTCCACAGCTTAAAAATTTGAACAGCATCACTTCGCCATCCTCAGGATGGAATTGAAAACACTCAACACATTGAAGGAATTCAGGTCACTTGTTTATCTCCCTACAGTAAATAAAAATGTTTAAAATTAACAGACTTCATTATTTTGAATAGTGAATGAACAGCAAAATTCTGAATTCATAGAATCACAGAATCATAGAATGGTAGTTCTTGTAGTTAGGGCCTCCTTTTCTCTAGCTCAAGCCTTAATGATAATGCTGCTGATTGTAACCATGAAAATGAACACAGTTGGTTAGCAGAATCCCTTTCTTGCCTGCTAACTGAAGCTGGACATGTTTAACTGATACTTTGAAATGTTTTGTCTTTCTAAAATGTTAATCTTCTTTGGAACTGTCAGGATGTTTTACAGTGAGATATTATAAATTTTTTAATCTAGTAATAACTCATACTAAGAGATAGGACTCGATCTGAAAGGAGAAGGAAGATTACATTTTAGAGGGCATGGCAAAGCATAGCTCTTGCAGCACTGTGAGAGAGAACTGAGATGGTGAATAGAGGGGAGAGACAAAGCAAAATGTGGACAAAGTGATAAAGGAGTAGAGGTATAAAGGTACAAAGAAATTATTTCGTGGACTCTAATTGAATTACATCAGGATTGAATTAGACCTATCTTCTGGTGAGTTCATAAAGTAATAGAAATGCTTTGTTTAAGCCAAGGTGTGATGGTTTGGGAGTTCCCTGCCCCCACACTTTGTAAAATGACCCAGACTAGAACTCAACCAGCTGGAAGTTAAGGAATGAAGCTCTGTTTACAGCTTTGCACAGTGTACAAGCAGAGATATACACAATATACAGGAATAGTTACAGAAATATACAAGTTAAAGGTAATACAGAAACACAACTCCCCTCCCAGAAATCAGAGACCCCAGGAGGGGCTCCCAACCACCCTTCCACCTTCTCCCCACCCCTGTACCTTACCCCAAGGTTTGCCTTATGCACAAGGTGAGCTTGGTGGATCGGCCAGGGGGATTAGAAGAAAAGTGGTTAGTGAGATTACTCAGCAGAGAAAGAGTCAGAAGCTGATAGACTGAGATGCTGTGTCCCAGAGAATGACTTATCTATGTTTTGGTTTCTTCTCTTAAACATCTCAGTAAGCCTGTGAGTGAAGTAGACATCACCATGTTTTACTTTCACAGCCTATAGTGTAATTTTCTCTATTAAAATATTCCAATTAGCCTCAAACCAGCACACAAGGTTCTGTAAAGGTTACTATAGACATCTCTTTTTTGATGCCACAGTTTTGGAGGTTTGTAGCTTCTCATTTCTTCCAGAAGAAAAACAGAGTCTTCATCTCTTAAAGTCAGTTCCTATAGAAAAAGTCTTTTGAATCGTTTTTTCCTTTCTGGACACTCATTCGTGTGGGGTATTCTTGACTCCATAGCGTGCGTAGGAATAAGAGAAAAATGAAATGTAAATTCTTTCTTTGGATACATTTTGAGGCCTTTCATCTCACATTATAACAGTTTTTAGAAAGCATTTGCTTCAACAGATACTCTTATATTTTGGCAAAAATAGACCATAGAGACATTTTCTGTAACAGAAACTGAAGTGGGGTGCTGAATGCTGCCAACTTTCCAAAACCTAAAGAAAACTCAGGTACATTACTTATTGGCTTGTCCAGCTCACATAATTCTCAGTACACTTAAAAAAAGAACTTTCCTATGAAAATGTTCTACAGTACTATAAATCTCTGTGGTTATAAAAAGCATATATTGATCATGGAAGTAAGATCGTGCAGAATATGGAGAACGGATTTGTGTAAGGAGGCCAAAGAACAGAACAGGGTGTTTGAGATTTTCCAGATTTTGCATTTTCAGTATTCTACAAAGCTAGTACTAGAGGATGGGTTACAGTGCCCTGTAATGTACCACAGTTTCTAGAGGTGTCTTCATGCTCTGAAATTACACAACAGGATATATGACCATTTCTTATCTTTGCACAAATTCTCTTTCCTGATTATTGCTCCATTTTGTTGTGTATTTATTTCATTATTCTGCTGAAATGTCACATTTCTGGGAAAAAGACTGTTTGTTGAGCATTATTAATACCATGGTTGGACATTGCCCAAAGGGGGACATTAAATCGTGGAATCATAGGATCATAGAACGGAAAGGTTGGAACGAACCTCAAGGATCATCTAGTTCCAACCCCCTACCATAGGCAGGGACACCTCCCACTAGTACAGTTCACTCAAGGCCTCATCCAACCTCCCTGGGCAACCTGTTCCAGTGCCTCACCACCCTCACTGCAAACAACTTCCTCCTAACATCCAGTCTAAACCTCCCCTCTGCCACTTTAAACCCATTGCCCCTTGTCCTGTCATTGCAAGACCTTGTCAGTAGTCCCTCCCCAGCCTTCCTGTAGGCCCCCTTCAGATACTGGAAGGCTACTATCAGGTCTCCTCGAAGCCTTCTCCAGGCTGCAGAGCCCCAACTCTCTCAGTCTGTCCTCATAGCAGAGCTGCTCCAGCCCTCCGATCATCTTCGTGGTCCTCCTCTGGACCCACTCCAACACTTCCATGTCCTTCCTGTGCTGAGGGCTCCAGAACTGCACACAGTACTCCAGGTGGGGTCTGATGAGAGCAAAGGGGCAGAATCCCCTCCCTTGCCCTGCTGGCCACGCTGCTCTTGATGCAAGGTCCTTTTCCTCAGGGCTGCTCTCCAGCCATTCACCACCAGCCTGGATTTGTGCTCGGGACTGTGCCTACCCAGGTGCAGGACCTTACACTTGGCCTTGTTGAATTTCATGAGGTTGGTTTGTATCAGGATGACATCCTAGAGACTACAGAGTCTGATCTTTGACTTATGTAACTTTGCTTGAGCAAAGAGAGGACCAATGTGGACTATGTGTAGAATCTAGGAAACCATATGAAGTCACTTTAACATAGTCTTAGTCATTGCTACAAAAAATGATATGACAGATTCATCAGTTTTTAATGGAAACTGATAGTGGATATTGGGAAGTGGAACCGAACTCAAAAATTTGGGCAAGTCAGTTTTCAACAGAGGAGTTGGCCTCTGGCCATCTAAAGCAATGGTATTATGTGATTAAGAATACCAGTGGTCTGTGATGGGTGGTTATGCTGAAACTGAGCACTTTATAAGTTAGGGTTTTTTAGCTAAAGCAGGCAATTTACCTTATTAAGCACAGAATTACCACAAGAAAACCAGACAGCTTCCCAAAGACTTGCAGACATCTGCAGATTAGTAGGACTCAGGTTCACTTACAGAAGACATCCTAGGAAAATGTAGTGCTTGAATAGGGAATTAGATCTCTCAAACAAAATGGCTGATTGATTGTTGTCTGATGTCAAAAGGAGTCTCAGTTGCAAGAGCCTTTGCAATGACATTTTTGGCGCGATCGAAAGAGTTTCATTAAATCACTATTTTGCTTAGTTCTCATAATCAAACTTCTGTGGTCCTATATGACCACTCCAAGTCATTTATATTTCATTCCTACTGGTTATTTAAACCACATAAAAACATTTCCTAAATATATCTTGCAGGCCTGATAACAGATAAAGAGCCAACAGTAAAGACCCACGCTGGCAGGTTTGGGAGAGAAATGTGTGCAATTAATGTGTGCAGTTCTGGAGCCCTCAGCACAGGAAGGACATGGAAGTGTTGGAGTGGGTCCAGAGGAGAGCCACCAAGATTATCAAAGGGTTGGAGCAGCTCTGCTATGAGGACAGGTTGATAGAGTTGGGTCTCTTCAACCTGGAGAGGAGAAGGCTTTGAGGAGACTTTAGAGTATCCTTCCAGTATCTGAAGGGGGNCTGCTTGAATAGGGAATTAGATCTCTCAAACGAAATGGCTGATTGATTGTTGTCTGATGTCAAAAGTAGTCTCAGTTGCAAGAGCCTTTGCAATGACATTTTTGGCGCGATCGAAAGAGTTTCATTAAATCACTATTTTGCTTAGTTCTCATAATCAAACTTCTGTGGTCCTATATGACCACTCCAAGTCATTTATATTTCATTCCTACTGGTTATTTAAACCACATAAAAACATTTCCTAAATATATCTTGCAGGCCTGATAACAGATAAAGAGCCAACAGTAAAGACCCACGCTGGCAGGTTTGGGAGAGAAATGTGTGCAATTAATGTGTGCAGTTCTGGAGCCCTCAGCACAGGAAGGACATGGAAGTGTTGGAGTGGGTCCAGAGGAGAGCCACCAAGATTATCAAAGGGTTGGAGCAGCTCTGCTATGAGGACAGGTTGATAGAGTTGGGTCTCTTCAACCTGGAGAGGAGAAGGCTTTGAGGAGACTTTAGAGTATCCTTCCAGTATCTGAAGGGGGCCTACAGGAAGGCTGGGGAAGGACTATTGACAAGGTCTTGCAATGCCAGGACAAGGGGCAATGGGTTTAAAGTGGCAGAGGGAAGATTTAGACTGGAAGTCAGGAGGAAGTTGTTTGCAGTGAGGGTGGTGAGGCACTGGAACAGGTTGCCCAGGGAGGTTGTGGTTTCTCCCTCCCTGGAGCTGTTCAAGGCCAGGTTGGAGGAGGCCTTGAGTGAGCTGTACTAGTGGGAGGTGTCCCTGCCTATGGCAGGGGGTTGGAGTTAGATGATCCTTGAGGTCCCTTCCAACCTTACCATTCTGTGATTCTATGAAATGTGTGTGAATTATCTGAAAACACTTTGTATATTATTACCATGGTCCTTTCTGCAATATTGGCTGTACAAACACCTGTATATGTGTACATGTGTGTGTTTGTATGATTTCTTTTCATAGTTGGTTTCCCTGCATTTTTTGAATACTAAAAGTTACTGGCAACCACTGCTAAATATGTTCTGTGCACACTCACATAAAAAAAATGATTACCACCTTAGCTATCTTCAAAAAATACCAGACACCTCTGTAGGTTAGACATCTGTTCATCTTGGACTGCAATTGTAGATCCTGACTACCTCAAGATCCTGAGAGACAACATGTCCACTGAAGGACACTGTCCAGCCTCTTCTTGTCATCAGTATTTTTTGTTCCTGCACCACTCCAGCTCTGGGATGATGTGAGCATTTTTGCTGCCACAGCAATTATTGCTTAGAACAAGGAAAGTGAACGAAATGAAATGACAGACTGATTTTGTTTCCTTCATTGGCAGTACCACATTATGCTGTCATAATATATTTATCAGAATATATATTAGGACAACTAAACCCACATCTTGACAAAATATATCCTTTCTGATTGTGTAGTAATAGGCTTAGAAAACAGGGGGGGAAAGCATAGTAAGGAGGAAACAAGACTGTAGGTTTGTGAGTGAACAGAAGGTAAGAAGCAGAGCAGAAAAGAGGCCATATTTTGTGGCACAGATGAAATGATTGATTAGGAAAGATTGGAAATCATACTAGCAAGCATTTGCACAAGCTGCATTGTAAATGAGAAAGCCTACAACAAAGGAATATTTTCTTTCTTTTCCATATTAGAAGTTCATGAAGTTTTATAGGAATTGTTATACAAATTGTTTTAGTAAGTCATTGTCTATGAATTATTAAATTAATTTGGTTTCTAAGAAATGGATTAGGAAAACTGATTTTTCGATGGAAACCTAGTGGATGTGGTGACTCAGATGTCATGAGGTTTAGTGAGAAACAGAGCAGATCAGGGCTACTTTGCATCAGCAGCAAAAGTCGTGATCTCAAGCTGCCTGTCTTGAAGCCAGGGAAAAGCTCCCATGGAGTCAATGACTTTTCAGAAGTTCTTGTTTTATTATATAAACAATGACAGGCAAAGTGTGATGCCTGAGTGTCAGTATGTGCTGAGCTCTTGCACACTGCACTGAGGAAAAATACTGAGCTAAGTCCAGCACTGGCTGCTTCCATTCCAGTTGCACAAAAGTACTGTAATGTTCTTTCTTTGTCGTTGTTTCCATAAAACTCCTGCTGTCTTCAGATGAAGTGCTTGGAAAATTTTAAATTGGATAGTTTGGTCCAGAAGGAACAACAAGTGAAAAGAGGTTGCCTGCTATCCAAGCCACCAATACAAATAGGAGCTCAGTATAAGCCCATTAGAATCATAGAATCATAGAATGGTAAGGTTGGAAGGGACATCAAGGATTATCTAGTTCCAACCCCCTGCCATAGGCAGGGACACCTCCCACTAGTACAGCTCACTCAAGGCCTCATCCAATCTGGCCTTCAACACCTCCAGGGAGGGAGCATCCACGACCTCCCTGGGCAACCTGTTCCAGTGCCTCACCACCCTCACTGGAAAGAACTTCCTCCTAACATCCAGTCTAAATCTCCCCTCTGCCAGTTTAAACCCATTGCCCCTTGTCCTGTCATTGCAGGACCTTGTAAATAATCCCTCCCCAGCCTTTCTGTAGGCCCCCTTCAGTTACTGGAAGGCTGCTATCAGGTCTCCTCAAAACCTTCTTTTCTGCAGGCTGAAGTGCCCCATCTCTCTCAGTCTGTCCTCATAGGAGAGCTGCTGCAGCCCTCTGATCATCTTTGTGGCCTTCCTCTGGACCCACTCCAACACTTCCATGTCCTTCCTGTGCTGAGGACTCCAGAACTGCACACAGTACTCCAGGTGGGGTCTGACAAGAGCAGAGTAAAGTGGCAGAATCACCTCCCTTGCCCTGCTGGTCATGCTTATTAGCTTATAACTGGGATCAGAGATACTAAACCAACACCCGGGCATATTAGAAATTTCTACTGAATGCATGGTAACACTTTTAAAAAGATACAGTGCTTCAAAAGACTAAATACACTGGCCATTGTAGGTGTATTTCTGCAAAGTTTCCTTGTACTTCAGACTCAGCCACCTGACAGATAAAAATAATGCATACAGGTTGCCTGATCCACATCACAGTCATGTGGATGAAACATGCGTTTAGTTAGATAACTAATTTGATTTCTCCTATCCAGTTGGATCATTTTGGTTAATAAATGTTGAGGCAAATATGTACATGTTTTCCAGCTTCTCATAGACAGTAAAACGAGAGAAATGCAGTATAAAATCCTATCCAACAGACCCAAGGGCTTCTGCCTTTCACATTCATAGTTTGTTTTCACTGCATTATGTACTGAATTCTTTTTAGTATTGTACAATCTGCACTACTTAGCATTGTACAATCTGCACAAGCATTGACCCTCTGTGCTACTTTAGCAACAGCAATAAGCAGGAAAAAAAGTCCTATCATTTGCCTGTCATATAAGCATAGCACATTTGGCTAAATGAGGATTTTAGAGTGAAATAATCTATAGAGAAGCAACCATTTCAGACTTAGCAAAACTCTCCTTCAGCGTGAGGTTTAGGAGTTCTATACTTAACCATGAATTGATCCACCTTGGAGTTGTGATCTAGCACAAGAGGTGCTTGTTTGAGGGTCCATAATAAATATTGCACCCAACTGGTGTTGGTCTTTTTTGCAGAGTTTTTGTCATGTGTTTTAGTGTGATGAGAGGCAAAGAGAGATATATTGTTGCCTGCAGTGTTTCCTATCTCTAACTAGCTCAGAGTTATAGGATATGTGAATATCAGCAAGACATGAATCACAGCACTCTGTTCTGAACCAGTCTGCACTGATACAAGATATGGGAAGGAGAAGAGTAGACAAGAACAGGAGACCATTGCTTATGCATCAAATATGAGGGCTTCTAGCTCAGCAAAGATTGAAATTCAAATGCTACGTGGATAATTCAATCACCACAACTTTTATGCATCAAAGGTAATAAAAATAATAAAAAAAATCCTAAAAAAACCCAAAAACCCCAAAAAACCAAACCAAACCAACCCAAACAAACAAAAACCCAAAAAACCCCCAAAAAAACCCCAACCCAGGTGTAGTCACAATTTTAGAGATCTCCTGAAAATACCACACATTTAAATACTGAACCAAAAGTACAGAGAGAAAATAGTAGTGTGGGAAAATAGGGAATGAGTGTTTACTACACATATCAAACTACCTGTTTGAGTGTTTCTCTCTAACTGTTTGGGGCTGTACAGAAAAAAACCTATACAAAGCTGAAAATCCATTTTGTGATCTCTGACCTGTTGAGGTCATATTCTGGAAAGAAGGGGAGCAGTACCCCTCTGAGATGATGCACAGACTCTTACAGTCATGGATCTGAGTATTCCTGTTGCTGTTGCACACACTGTGATGTGTGACTCAGTGCCCCAAAAGCAGTGTGGGCAACCAGGATGTTTCAGGAAACTGTTAGAAGCAAAGTCCCCTCATTTCATCAAGATATGTCAAGGCAATCCCAAGCACAATCCAATGCCCAATATAGGCTGGGCAGTGACTGGCTTGAGAGCAGCCCTGAGGAGAGGGACTTGGGGATGCTGGTGGACAAGAAGTGAAATGTGAGCCATCAGTGTGCTCTTACAGCCCAGAAAACTAACCAGATCCTGCTCTGCATCATGAGAAGTGTGGTCTGCAGGAGGAGGGGAGCGATCCTCCCCTTCTACTCCACACTGGTGAGACTCCAGCTGGAGTACGGCATCCAATTCTGGAGCCCATATTACAAGAGGGATATGAATGTGATGGGAGGGATATGGATGTGCTGGACTGTGTCCAGAGAAGGGCCACAGTGGTGATCAGAGAGCTGGAGCACCTCTCTTATGAAGAGAGACTGAGGGAGTTGGTGCTGTTCAGTCTGGAGATGAAAAGGCTTCGAGGTGACCTTGTTGTGGCCTTTCAGGATCTTAAGGGGGCCTACAAGAAAGCAGGTTGCCCAGAGAGGGGGTGGAAACCCCATCCCTGGAGGTGTTTAAGGCCAGGTTGGACGAGGCTCTAGACATCCTGATCTAGTGTGAGGTGTCTCTGACCATGGCCTGGGGGTTGGAACTAGGTGATCCTTGTGGTCCCTTCCAGCCTTGACTGATTCTATGATTCTATGGTTACCTTTTTAGAGGTAGTCAAACAAAAGCCAAGGATCTGAAGGCCTGTGTTTAATTTTGCATCTGAATTTGTAAATCATAATTCTCTAACAGGAGACAAACTCGATTCTCATCGTAATTTAACAAAGCAGTCTATGGGAAGACCAATTCTAAACTCCAATAGTTTAGAATCTCTAATTATAATACAGGATTATGGAATTTATACTCATGGTTAAATATTGTGTAAGAATTTTTAAACTAATGTCAATGTTTTAAACTTCTTTATATCTGCCTGCCCATAGTCAGTGTTTGTTTTCATGCTTTCCAAAAGGAGAGAGTATACTGCCTTCTGAATTTGTGTATGTTGGCTGAGAGGTATCATTGTAATTTTCTTATCCCATTGAGGCAGGGTGAGTTTAACCAGAACTTCCTCAGAATTTTCTGGTATCTTTGTTCATGCAGGATGGTCGATAACAGAAGTTCCTTTCCAGAAAGGCTAAACAGGAAAAGAAACCTCTTTGCAATTAGGCAATACTCACATGGGAAAACTGAAGCCCTTCTGTTTGTTTTGCTTCTCAAAGTAATGAGAGATCCATCCGCTAAGGGGAGGTAGAAGTCTCAGAAGCCAGCCCTTAACTTACTAAAGTCACTATTGCTGAAATATATATATATACATAAAAAAAAAAGTGTATCAGTAAAGTGAAATAATTTTCAGGGAAACAAAATAATTTTCAGGGTAGCATATATGCTGTTTCAGGAAATTATTTTTCTGTCGAAATAAAAAAAAAAACAAAAAAAAAAAACCAAACCAAGAAACTGCTTCACTTTGTGACTTTCTTTTTATTATACCCTCTTTCTAACATAGAAGAAAGTATTACAAAAGCACATCATGAAACTCTGTTTCATACATATAGCTGTGGGTATGGGTGATGTAGTCAGCTGGCTGCTGGCAGCAAATCATAGGTAAAAACAACCCCCCACTCCCAAGCTATTCCATCAGCTTTATAGGACCTGGGAAGTTTTATTGGGTGCTTCAAACACTAAAGGAGTAGCAAAAATATATGGGAATACACAAAGGATCTTCATTATTAACTACAGCACTTTGCTTAGAGCAACAAGAACATGGCCTATACTCTTTGGGGTGAAATTCCATTTTTTTCCTATTTCTGAGTTGCTTAAAGTGTCTTTGTCTTTGCAACTTCATCTGGAGCCTTATCAAATACAATAAAATAATCAGGAGTTTCTGGTTATTCTCCTGGAGAGAATATAATCTGGAGAAGAGAAGGCTTTGAGGAGATCTTAGAGTATCCTTCCAGTATCTGAAGGGGGCCTACAGGAAGGCTGGGGAGGGAATATTTACAAGGTCTTGCAATGGGTTTAAACTGGCAGAGGGAAGATTTAGACTGGAAGTCAGGAGGAAGTTCTTTGCAGTGAGGGTGGTGAGGCACTGGAACAGGTTGCCCAGGGAGGTTGTGGATGCTGCCTCCTTGGAGGTGTTCAAGGCCAGGTTGGAGGAGGCCTTGAGTGAACTGTACTAGTGGGAGGTGTCCCTGCCTATGGTGGGGGGTTGGAAGATGATCCTTGATGTCCCTTCCAACCTTACCATTCTATGATTCTATGACAAAGAACCTGGAGCCACTGAATTTAAGGACTCTGGCTTGCCCAGACATGTTTCCCTGCTCCCCATCCTGTGCTGGGGGAAGCAACCACAGGAAAGAAAAACACAAACTCTGGCTTTACCTAATGTGGTCAAACTTGGCAAAGCTCCATTCTGATTGCCTAAACTATGTCCAAAGGTCCATTAGTTAGCAATATAATTAACCGCAAGTGGTATATTGACTGCCAAGAACCTTCTCTTACAGTATAATGTTTGTGTTTGCTAGTTACCTCTTAAAGAGTTCCAGTTTTACCTGTTCCCTGTGTGTATAAATTTCCAAACCGTGCATTTTGAACCTTGCAAATAAATTTTCTGAGGAGATTTAACGTTAATAAACAATTTTCATACTTCCTAACAATCTTTGCCTGAATATAAAAATTAATATAAATTATTAATTTCACATCATTTGTAACAGTAACGTACTGCATAGTTTGTAAACTTTTGCCTGCTAAAGTTTCTTTGGTACTGTTTGCCCCTCCATCTCCACTGAGCTTAGCAGAACAAGGCATCACACTCAGTATTTCCTGTCATAAGGATGTGTGCTGGTTTGAGGTTAATTGGAATATTTTAATTTAAAAAAAAATAGATGATAGGTTGTGAAAAGAAAATACAATGGTGATGTCTGCTCCACTCACAGGCTTGCTGAGACCTATGAAAACAAGGACACAAATATAGATAAGATAGAGTCTTGCTCTCTCTGGGGAGCTGGTGTCTCTTCTGGTCTTTCTGCTAATCTAAATAATCTGCTTCTAACCCCCCTTGCTGATCCTCCAAACTCACCTTGCACATAAGGCAAACCCTGAGGTAAGGTATAGGGGTGGAAAGAAGGTGGAAGGGTGGTCGGGAGCCCCTCCTTCAGGCTCGTATTTCTGGGAGGGGGGTTCTGTTTCTTTATTACCTTTAACCTGTATATTTCTGTAAATATTCCTGTATATTTTGTAAATACCTGCTTGTATATTGTGCTAAGCTGTAAATAGAGCTTAATTCCTTAACTTCCAGCCAACTGAGTCTAGTCTGGGTGATTTT
>VWZE01004295.1:60074-72574 GCA_013396675.1 Eubucco bourcierii
GTTCAAGGCCAGATTGGATGAGGCCTTGAATGAGCTGTACTAGTGGGAGGTGTCCCTGTCTATGGCAGGGGGTTGGAGCTAGATGATCCTTGAGGTCCCTTCCAACCTTACCATACTATGATTCTATGATTCACACAGGAACAAAATGTTTCCTCAAACTGGCACAGGAGAGAGGAGGATACTCTCCACAGAGGGGATCTGTGCCTTGTGGCATGGGAAAAGCTCTTCAGGGTCTGTCTGATGTTGCATGAATGTGTGGTTCAAAGCATCAAGAAGGATGTAATATTTACTTAATACCTATTGTCCTCCTTTTATCCTATCTTATAAAAACTGCTATTTTATTAAGCCATTTGTTGTTGGGGTTTTCTTATTAAGATCCAGAAATCGCCCTGCACCATCTCTCTCCTCAATTTCACTGTTACATGCAGAAAGCCACATACATACTTACTGCCTTAAAGTTTTACTGGAAGTCTACCACGATGAGTTTTTTCCTTGATTTTTGTTGCTGTTGTTTTTGTTTTACTAAGGCAGCAAAATTGAAGACTGCTTTGTTTCTTGTGTTTTAGCTGTTTCCTAGTTTGCAGCTTTTCACTCAGAACTGGCTAGCTTTTCTACAAGCCCTCCTTTGGTTAATTTATGGATGACAGATTTGATAGTTCAACACAAAGTCCGATTCTTTGCTTTCTGTTATCTTGGACTGCATTTCAGCAGTGTCTATTCTCCAAGTTTTTCTTTCATTACTTGAATTTTATGGTTATAGTATACACAACAAAAGCTTCCTGAACAATTTGACCTTAATCCAACAATATGCTTAGTTTTAAGCATGCAACAAATCCCTGCAAAATGAATGGATCTATTAATGAATTTAAGCATATTTCCAGACAAAAACTGGTATGAATTATCCTATTACCATTGTCCCAAGCCACTTGGTTGTCCAAACAAAGCACTATAATGACTCAGTCTTTCAAGGTAAAATGTTATTCTCAAAACATTCTAAATGTAGAGTAAAAAGAATGCCAAAAAAATGCTTTTGAACCTAAGAGAAATCAAGAGAAATAATGGCCCAGGAGGAATGGTGGTTCACATTTTTGGTATGCATAAAACTGAGAAGCTGAAGTTATTAATAAAATTATCTGAAAAGGCATCTATACTAAATAACAAAGTGGTCTTGAGGGCTGTGGTAATGGGTTGGACTTGATGATCTTTGAGATCTCTTCCAACCTTGGTGATACTGTGATACTGTGAAGAATCTTACCTGGAACTGAAGAGAAACTGTTGTTGCCTTCTGGGTGAGATGTTGTCTACTAGTTCTCTCTTCTGCCTTTTGTGTTACAGGAGTTGTGTCAGGCTCTTCTCAGTGATGCCCAATGACAGGACAAGGGGCAGTGGGTGGAAGTTGAGGCATAGGAAGCTCCATGTAAACATGAGGAAGATTTTTTTCACTGTGAGGGTGATAGAACATTGGCTACACAGGGGAGTTGTGGAGTGTCCCTCTCTGGAGATATTCAAGACCCACCTGGATACATTCCTGTGTGATCTGGTGTAGCTGATCCTGCTCTGGCAAGAGGGTTGAACTAGATGATCATTTGAGGTCCCTTCTAGCCCTTAACATTCTATGACTCTGTAATCTAAAAATTTATAGCAATCTTTTAAAGTTGATTTGTTGGGGGTTTTTTTGGCCACTGCTATGTATTTTCCCCTCTTCTGTTGGCTAACAGCACTCTCTCTTATCTTCCTGGAGTTACTTGAAACATGGCAGCAGTCTTTGCCCTGGTGTGTTCTTTGCATTTCCAGAAGTAACTGTCTTGTCACAGGGTGAAATTGGGTCTCCTTGCCTCAGCCACTCTAGTTCACTTCCCTGAATGGGTAACAACCTTCTGCTGCTGGGCAAGGGATAAATACACTGTCATGGGTAATAAAACACTACATAGCAAGCTAACTCAACAAGATGCAGCAGAATAGACTTGTCAAGGACCTTCAAAGACTGTAAGGTTTCAAATATTTGAGTGGCCATGACCTGCTGTTGTTCTATAGAAACACCTCAGTATTCACCACAGAACACTTTTTAATGTCACAATTAAGTCTGTAGTTGTTATCAATAAGTAAAGCATATTTTCTGTAAACTATGCCTGGATAAATATAATAAATGTGTACACATGCTTAAAAAGAATGAGGCTGATTACTTTTGTAGTAAGTATCCTTTACTGAAGATCACTTTTATCTACAACTCTTAGTAAAAAAAATGTTTTTAGAACCAAGCTCTAGAAGTTGCCTCATAAACAATGATGGCAATTTAGACCAAGTGCCCGAAGGAGATATGTATTAAACTGCTCAGCTGTCCCTGATGTTTAGGAGTCAAACTGTTGTGAAGTATTTGCAGCCTTTACTTCAGTTTTGCAACTCCCTGCAGTCAGACACCAGGGACTGGGATCCACAAGACAGCTTGCTGAGCAAGCAGCTAGTAGTAAACACTGCTAATAGGTGTGCCAGGCGTTCTCTGGGGTTTGGGACATTTATTTACACAGATACAAAATCCTTCCTTCTAGCTGGGATTTTCTTCTAAGTCTTTTCTTTCAGAAGCTGTTGAAAACTGAATAGGTGATGGAGGAAATCACTCTTTCAAAATACAAGAATGTAAGAACAAGTAAATCTCACTTCAATTACTGTGTGTATGGGTTGTTCAGCAATGAGGAGATAAACCTTGCTTTTAGCCCAGGGGACTTAAGACCACAGTAGGTGTAGAAAGTAGTCAAAGGCACCACATCCATCTGGACAGTCAGCTGTTGAATGTTTACAGTACAGAGTGAAGAATAGGCTGAAAGGAAGGGTTGAAAGGGTTGTAGTCTGTGAGGTTGCATCTGGATGGGTGCCAGTTCACAGCAGTATTCCTCCAGTGTTCCTCAGGGCTTATTCCTAGGGCCAGTTGTGTTTATCACTTTGAGCAATGATCTGCATATGAGAGCTGAATGCACCATTGGTAAATTTACTCATGGTACCAAACTGGAAACTGCTGTTGACCCTCTTGAGGGACAAGATACCTTACAAACAGATCTAGATAATTGGAGCATTGAAAAATCATTAATGGCACAAAATTTTAAAAAATACAAATGCCAGATTCTGTGCCTATGATGAAAGAAAACCAGGTACAAGGACAGACTGGGGGACAAATGGTTGGACACCAGGCCTGCAGGAATGGATTAGAGGGTGCTGGTCAACCCCAGAGTAAATATGAGTAAATAGTGCCCTGGCAACTGAGAAGGTGAACTGCATCTTGAGGTGCATGAGATTAACCAGTTGGTCAAAAAGGATGATTATGCCACTGTCTTCAGTGTTGGTATGGCCTTACCTTGTGCACTGTGTGCAGTTCTGGCTCCTGCAGTTTAAAAAAGTATGTGAAAGTACTTGAATATGAGCAGAGAAAGACAACAAAGCTAGTGAAAGGGCTGAAAGGAGTGTCCTATGAGGAGAAGCTAAGGACTTTGGATTTGTCTAGCTTGGAGAAAATGAGGCTGAGGAGTGATCTCATTGCTCTCTACATTTTTCTGTGGAGAGAAAGTGAAGAAGGAGGTGCTGATGTCTCTCTCATCCTTGGGATCCAGTGGTAGGGCATGTGGGAATAGTTCAAAGTCACAGCAAGAGAGGTTTAGACTGGATATTAGAACTAGCACATCTGAAAACTGGTCCTTATCCCCATAATATACCAATTGGTTTAACAGAAACAGACCTCTCTTGTCTTGTGTATATGGTTAATTCATCACAACTACACTGAACTGCTCATGAATTTGTTGAGTAGAGCATTTTTGAAATGACTGTGACCCATGACTCTCACCAAAAAGGACAAATTCCTTATATTAGGAGTATGAAGTGTTACATCAGTCACCTTTCAGTCACAATGTCTAGAATGAAGATTTCTCTTTTACCAATAGTGAAGAATGAGTAGACATTATCTTTTTCATCTCTTTTATTTTGCAAGTCCTATAAACACTGTAAGAAAATTCTTACTAATACAATTTTTTTTTTTAAATGCCATGAGGTAGCTTTGTCTTGCAGTATCTTTCTGACTGAAGCTGATTCTAATATACCTCATACTTGATTTCTGTGAAACAGACGTTGTCAGGCAGCAATAAAAATAAATAATGCACTGTTTGATTCAAGTTCTGACTATCTGGATGCAAATTGGTTCCACATTCCTGTCACAAGTAGCACCATCCAAATATGCTGATCCCTGCTTCTAGTCACATTCCAAGTGATTTGGATGGTGTTCCAGTGAATAGTGGTGACTCATTGCAACACAGAGTCATCAGTTGGACCTGCAATTTAGACTTCAAGAAAGTATCACATGGATGCCAAAGACACATGTTTATTTGATTTATTTATATTTGAGGGGAGAAGACTTCTTTGGAACCCCTCTCAGAGCCTGAGGGTTCTTCTTTTCTGATTCCTCCTCTGCATCCTTGTGGCCCTTGTGGCCCTTTTGGCCAAGGAGAGGGGGCCACACCTTTTTGAGCTGCCAAACACTTGTCAGCCTGGAGTAGGACTCCCTGCTGTCTACAGTTAAGCATGAGAAATATGGAAATATGACCCAGCAGATTTAAGCACCTTTGGGAACTAACCACATAAAATACAGCAGAATACCTCTTTCATAAATGAAAATGTTCTTTGTTTTTTCAGCTTGTGGACTGCATTTAGGTCCAAAGGAACTTGCAGTGGGTACCAGTGGCAACATTTTAGTATTTGTGAGTTTGTATGTGGTTGGGAGTAATGGTGATGTTGAGATCTGGATATTTTCAGTGCAAGTCCTTTTGTAAGGTTGATAAATCAAGGATATCCCCTCTCAATTTTTTCCATTATTTTACTTATGAATTAGATTTAGCCTTCCAATATCTGAAGGGGGCCTACAGGAAGGCTGGGGAGGGACTATTTACATGGTCTTGCAATGACAGGACGAGGGGCAATGGGTTTAAACTGGCAGAAGAAAGATTTAGACTGGGTGTCAGGAGGAAGTTCTTTGCAGTGAGGGTGGTGAGGCACTGAAACAGGTTGCCCAGGGAGGTTGTGGCTGCTCCTTCCCTGGAGGGGTTCAAGGCCAGGTTGGAGGAGGCCTTGAGTGAGCTGTACTAGTGGGAGGTGTCCCTGCCTATGGCAGGGGGTTGGAAGATGATCCTTGATGTCCCTTCCAACCTTACCATTCTATGATTCTGTAGATATTTTTGATGCAATGAATTTAGAAAGTTGTTGTTTTACATCACATCCAAACAACCTCGCTGTCAAGGGATGTGATCCCATATATAGCATGCCAAACCTTCTAGGTTCTTTCAATTTCCTATCAAACTGTGGTGAATTCACTGTGGTGCATGCATGGTAGTTACTTATTGGTACCTACACACAGACAGGTTTATACACACATGCAATGTTGAAATGTTATTTTTAATAAGAGATATGAGGCCTATGGATTAATTCCTAACTAAATATATTTTAGACTGAGTTTAGGGTGGGAAGGATAATGTTATAGGCTTAGATCTTGACTGCACATGCCATTAGGCAGGCACATTTTTCTCTTACCTGTAGTGAACTTGACTGAGATTTGCCAAAAACCACACTTCTAATTATGATTACAAGAACTGTGATCTTGGAAAGCAGTGATCTATGTCCCCTGACTAAGTTGTACTCAGAGTAGAGCAAAAGAGTGTAGATATCGTTTTTAGCTGAGTCAGGGTTTATCACCAAGAGACAACAGGTTTGGAGTCTATTTGCCATATTATTTTTGTTTGAACTATTTATTATTTGAATATAGAGCAAATCACTTAACACAATACACTATAAAAATCAGAAGTGGCCCTACATCACTTTGCAAGTGCCAGGAAAAGTACATGGCACAGTGCCCTTACTCAAAAAGTGCCTCTTAACTAAGACATGCAGCAAGATTATTGTTTATTTAGATCTCAGGTGTCCTGGAAACCCTTGTGTGTTATACTTATGAATCTGTGATGGTTTGGGAGTTCCCCACCCCCCACTCTATGTAAAATGACCCAGACTAGAACTCAGCCAACTGGAAATTAAGGACTGAAACTCTATTTACAGCTCAGCACGACATACAAGAAGATATATACACTATATACAGGAATATTTACAGAAATATACAAGTTAAAGGTAATAGAGAAACACAACTCCCCTCCCAGAAATCAGAGACCCCAGGAGGGGCTCCCAACCACCCTTCCACCTTCTCCCCACCCCTGTACCTTACCCCAAGGTTTGTCTTACATGCAAGGTGAGCTTGGAGGATTGGCGAGGGAGGTTAGAAGAAAAGTGGTTAGTGAGATTAATCAGCAGAAAGAAGCCAGAAGCTAGACCACCCAAGATGCTGTGCCCTCAGAGAGAGACAGACTGTGTTATCTATGTTTTGAGTTCTCTTAAACATCTCAGCAATCCTATGAGTGAAGCAGACATCACCATATTTTACTTTCACAGCCTATAGTGTAATTTTCTCTATTAAAATATTCCAGTTAGCTTCGAACTGGCACAGTATCATATTTGAATTTACTTGAATGCAGATGGAAATTTAGAAACCTGGAATTTCACAGAAAGGTAGGTGTTGAAAATGACTTCTGGAGATAACTTAGTCCAACTCTCCAGTTAAAGCAGTCACCTAGATCAGGTTGTGTAGGAATGCGTCCAGGTTGGTTTTGAAGGTCTCCAGAGATGCAGGCTCTACAACCTTTCCAGACAGCCTGTTCCAGTGCTCTGTCACCCTCAAGGTGAAGAAGTCTCTCCTTAAATTCTAGTGTTCTAATTTGTACTCATTGCCCCTTGTCCTATCACTGCCCACCACTGAAAAGAGCCCAACCCCATCCTCTTAACATTTAGATATCTATGTGTATTTATAGCATCCCTTCTTTAGTGCTTTAGTTAAGATTTTTTTTTTATAATTTCCATGATCAGATGAAATTAATCTCCAACTGCTTGTGTTAGCTAAATATTTGAAGATTACTTTAAATGAGTCATGCAAAATTCCTGCAACACTAAAAAGTATGCCCAGAGAACAACTAAGATAAGCTGAGATGAACTTTTGATGTGACTGTTTTTCTCAGTTTCTTTTTGCAAGAAGCCTTGGAATGTCTCTTGGAGTAGACATTTCATTTCTTTCCCCAGTTCTGGGCTACTTAGTTCAAGAATGACCAGGAAGTGTAACAGAGAGCTGTGAAGTTTATGAGAGGACTAGAATATCTGTCTTAGGAAGAAATGCTGAGGGATCTGGGGCATTTTACCCTAGAGAAGACTGATGGAGACCTTATCAATGCTTATAAACACTTAAATAGAATGGGTGTCAGGAGGGTGAGGCCAGTCTTTTTTCAGTGTTGCCCAACAACCGGACAAGAGGTAATGGGCACAAACTTGAACATAGGAAGTTCCATCTAACAATGAATCATTGAATCATAGAATGGTAAAGTTGGAAGGAACCTCAAGGATCATCCAGTTCCAACCCCCTGCCATAGACAGGGACACCTCCCACTAGTACAGTTCACTCAAGGCCTCCTCCAACCTGGTCTCCAGGGAGGGAGCAGCCACAACCTCCCTGGGCAACCTGTTCCAGTGCCTCACCACCCTCACTGCAAAGAACTTCCTCCTAACATCCAGTCTAAATCTCCGCTCTGCCTGTTTAAACCCATTGCTCCTCATACTGACATTACAAGACCTTGTAAATAGTCCCTCCTCAGCTTTTCTGTAGGTCCCCTTCAGATACTGCAAGGTTACTATAAAGTCCACTCATAGCCTTCTCCAGGCTGCAGAGCCCCAACTCTCTCAATCTATCCTCATTGCAGAGCTGCTGCAGCCCTCTGATCATCTTCATGGCCCTCCTCTGGACCCACTCCAACACTCCCATGTCCTTCCTGTGCTAGGGGCTCCAGAACTGCACACAGTACTCCAGATGGGGTCTGACAAGAGCAAAGGAGCAAAATCCCCTCCCTTGCCCTGCTGCCACGCTGCTCTTGATGCAGCCCAGCACTTGGTTGCTGTCTGGGCTGCATGTGCACACTGCAGGCTCACGTTGAGCTTTTCATCACCCCAGACTCCAAGGTCCTTTTCCTCAGGGCTGCTCTTCAGCCATTCACCACCCAGCCTGCATTTGTGCTTGGGATTGTGTCTACCCAGGTGCAGCACCTTACACTTGGCCTTGTTGAATGTCATGAGGTTGTTTTGGGCCCACCTCTCCAGCCTGTTCAGGTCCCTCTGGATGGATCCCTGCCCTCTAGCAAGTTGCGCCACACAGCTTGGTGTCACCTGTAAATTTGCTGAGGGTGCACTCAATTCCTTTGTCCCTGTCACTGACAAAGATATTAAACAGCACTGGTCATGATAAACTCTAAAATATTTTCAGCAACATATTGACAGTATGTTAATATTTTCTGATCAGGGTATGATCAGATAATCATCACGAGGAAAACAATGCTATTTAATTTGAATCAAAACAAGACATTTTTAATGTGTTATTGATAGACTGCAGTGGAAACTGAGGCTTGACAGGCAACAGACATTCTTAATGGCAGCAAATAGCAAGCAGTGATTAAAGCCATGGAAAGATATGGCAACAGAAATATTTGCATTGACTACCAAGGCTTTGGAACAAACCTTAGCGCCACAAATACTTAGAAGCTATTGTTAGTTAGTAGATACACCCCTTATTACACAATCAGACCATGAAATACAAGAGACTGCTTTCTTGGAATCTCAGTTTTGTGCTTGGATGAGAGCATGATATTTGGCCAGGAAAGTACCAGCCATTGAGTTTCTGATTGGTTTGGGGGCTATCACATCTTGTCCCTCTGCCCTGTCACGTTGCAAGATGGACCAAATAAAACCGTTATAATCCCTATTCATCTCTCTTGGCTCTGTAGAAGGAACAAGCACTTGCCCTGCGAGTCAAAGGCAAGGGATGTCGTGTTCCCCAGGCTCTAAACATACCAGAAAGAAAAAGGAAACAAGGCATCTTGTTCTTGTTTTGCTTTGCCTGCGAAATTTATTTTGCTTAGCATTGGTCCTCTATGAATTGTCAACTAAAGTAAACCAGATTTTTAGACTAATTCGTAATCACTGGGGATATGCAGTCACTTCTAGGGTCTGTTCATCCATCCACAGAAAATTATTTAAAGCAGATGGGACAAATTGCATTGGGAAGACATTCCTCTCCCTCTGCTGAAGATAAAGGGCCTGCCAGTCTAGAGCAGATATCTACTGTTGGTTGTTAATTTTGCTACAACATACATTTGTTCAAGGCCAGGTTGGAGGAGGCCTTGAGTGAGCTGTATTAGTGGGAGGTGTCCCTGCCTATGGCAGGGGGTTGGAACTAAATGATCCTTGAGGTCTCTTCCAACCTTACCATTCTATGATTCTATGATTCTATACTCTGCTGTTATTGTGTGTGTACAGTGAAGAGACTGAACGTGAAGAGTTTCACCTTCAAGCCTGTATCAAGCGTGAGGGAAACAAAAGAACTGAAGACTTAGCTTTATCAGCCATACAAGATAGTTTAAATTTTAATTTCAGTAAAGGAATAGCAGTTTTTAAAAAAATAGCAGTTTTTAAACTGTGTCAGCCTGTGGAGAGCCATCTCCATGCAAGAACCACAGGAGAAAATTTGCCAGCTTCTTTCCCTTGCCTTGATGAAAATATGCATATTATCCTTTGTTCGGTGGTGGAGCTGCCATGGAAAGGGTACAAGATAGGTTTTGCTCCAGTCCTCTTAACTAGAAAGTACATTGCAATTTCTCCTTTTTTCCCATCTTGTTTTTCTTCACACCCTTTGAAACACAACAGGGAAGCCATGGATTTTCTTTGGTCTCAGTATTCAACCCATCACACAATGAAAGAATTATGGAATCATAACTCATGACAGCTGTTGAATCATCGACTCTCCTTGTAGTATTTAAAATAAATTCAAGTTTAGAAGGGACAGACTCAGTATATGATATACTTACAGAAATTAGAAAAATTTTGAGGGGAAAAAACTCCACAGTTCATTACATTGTCTAATGCTATGAAACTGCATTGCACTCGTAGAATCATAGAATGGTAAGGTTGGAAGGGAACTCAAGGATCATCTAGTTCCAACCCCCTGACACAGGCAGGGACACCTCCCATTAGTACAGTTCGCTCAAGGCCTCCTCCAACCTGACCTTGAACACCTCCAGGGAGGGAGCAGCCACAACCTCCCTGGGCAACCTGTTCCAGTGCCTCACCACCCTCACTGCAAAGAACTTCCTCCTGACATCCAGGTTAAATCTTCCCTCTACCAGTTTAAACCCATCGCCCCTAGTCCTGTCATTGCAAGAACCTTGCATTATTCCAAGTGATAACACTTTAAATCCATTCTGTTTCCAATAGTTAAATAAAACAAAGAGACTTACCCCATATATCTTTAGGCAATTTTACTGGGACTCAGAATACAGAACAGAATTCAGAATAGTATTCCCCACACAGATATCCAATTTACACAGTTATCTTTTTTATTCTGAGAACTCGCTTCTGACCTAGAATCTAAATAAAAAATGGAAGTATGAAAGGTTGAAAATCTTGCTATAGTTTATATTTTATAAAGTTTGGTGCAAGCAGTGGTTTTATTGCCATATGGTCATTGCTCTAGAACTTTCCAGCTTAGTTACTCTTTTCTGTTGCACCTGGTTTAACTAATACGCTTGAATTAATTTTGTAGGAATGAAAGAAAATTTCCCAGGAATTCAATCCTAAATTTTCTTTGACAGTTAACACTTTTCTGCAGTAGTACTGAGACTATTGAGCAACCTTTTACTTTTACCAGAAGTGAAGTCAGGATGAAAAAAATGTTAATATATTTCATGGAACTCATTCTTAACAGGGAGTATTTTGCTATGACTTTATAGTTGTAAAATAGCAGTATTAGTATTTATATTCATATTAATATGTGTATTAGTATCATTATTAGTATTACTTTCAGTATTGGCATTATTTATAGTCTGAGGATCAGTATGTCTATAACCTTTTACTTAAGGTAGGAAGGCTCTACAGAAAGATTTGGACAGGTTCAATTGATGGGCTGTAGCCAGTGGTATGATGTTTGATGAAGTCAAGTGCTGGGTCCTGTATTTTGGTTATAACAACCCCATGCAACACAGTGGGGAAGAGTGGCTACAAAGATGCCCAGTGGAAAATGACTTGGTTTTCTTTGTTGATTATTAGCTAAATATGAGCCAGCAGATTGTTCAGGTAGCCAAGAAACATCCTAGAAATAGCATCCTAGAAACAGTATCTTGGAAATAGTGTGGCCAGCAGGACTAGGGAAGTGTACTCAGCATTCCTGAAGCCACATTAATGTGTTCAGTTTTGGGCCCCTCTCTCCAAGGACATTAAGGTGCTGGAGTGTGTCCTAAGAAGGGCGATGAAGCTCATGAATGGTCTAGAGCTCAATTCTTATGAAGAAGCACTGAGGGAACTCAGATTGTTTAGTCTGGAGGAGTGAGGGGAGCCTTATTGCTCTCTACAGCTACCTGGAAGGAGGCTGTAGCAAGGTGAGTGTTGATCTCTTCTCCCAAATAACAAACTGTAGGACAAGAGAACAATGCCTCAGGTTGCACTAGGAGACGTTTAGGCTGGATACTAGAGAAAATGCCTTCATAGAAAGGCTACTGGATGGAAGTGGTTGAGTCTCCATCCCTGGAATTGTTTAAAAGACATGTAGACATGGTGCCTAGGAACGTGGTTTAGTGCTGACCTAGCAGTGTCTGGTTAATGGTTGAACTTGATGAACTTAAGGGCCACTTCCAACCAAAGTGATTTTATGAGTCTGTAATTCTATATGGCCATATTTAGGATTTAACTGTAATCAAGGCCATGCACACACAGAAAACAAGATTCACTTTTCTATGATTTTTTGGTTGTGGGTTTTGTTTGTTTGTTTGTTTGTTTTTTAGTTTTTGTTTGTTTGGTTTAGTTTTTCTTTACATGTGAACTCATACAAACATTTATAAAATAAATATTTTCATAGCTCCCAAACAATTTCTCTTCTGCTTTCCTTATCACAGCTGCTGTGGTTAAGGTATAACATTCAAGACTTAACATTTCAGTAAAGAATTTATTATCAGTCACTCCATGAATGATTTTAGTTAAAAAAATAATTAAAATGCTGCTTCTCCACAGGACTCAAAAGCAATGATGGTTCTGTTCTTTTACTGACAAGATTTTTATCTGGTCTTGGGTATTTTGGAAGATGGCAACAAACAAATATGCTCTTCTGTTTTGTATGAAAATTGCTTCGAGTGGTAAAAAGAATGCAGCAAAAAAAAAATTATAATTATCAAATAATTTGTTTCTGCTTGTTCATGAATGTGCTGTGAAATACTATGAAATTGTAGATTATTTACCCTGTTGCCTTCCTTTCATCCATTCATCACTACTTAGCAGACATTTGTTTCTATCATTGATGCTTTTGTATCCAAGTCATTAAGTGAAACTCTAAAATTAAATGCACC
>VWZE01004295.1:75074-100146 GCA_013396675.1 Eubucco bourcierii
GGAGTTAATAAATCACTAATATTTCACAGATCAGAGAAATTATTTAGAAAAGCTATAATTCTAAATTAATCTTCCCAGATGCCTGGTGACTGGCCTCAAGACCCTCCCTTTTTGAGGTTGTGCTCTAAAGGTATAATCAGCACATTCTAAGGGTTTTGGTGATTCTGTAATATAGAATGAAACTATGCAACCAAACTCAAACCAGACAAAAATCAAGGCATTTTATTATTTTGGTGCAGGTGCACCTCAGTTGCCCTCATGTAACTAGAACCAGGTTGTAGCCTCTAGAATGGAAATATCAGACTAGAAGACACGATTGCCCCTCTCCTGTGGGAAAACCCAGTGGCAATCACCCAAGCATGCATAGGTTGAGCTAGGTCCAAGTTTCTATGCTTTACATTTCATGGAAAAAAAAAATAATTGATTAAACTACTCAATTTGGAAAATATGCATTATTTAGGTGTACCCTGACATATGTGATTGATTACAGTTGTTAGCACATATTTGCAATGAAAGTGGAGCTTGGGTCAAATGGTAGATGTCCTATGTTTTATCTTGTAGGTATACTTTGATGCTTTTTTCTCTGAAGTATTTATAAAACCAGTGATGAATGAATATCAGTTCACTAGTTTAAGCATTAATCCCACTGTGGCTGATGATTCATTATTTTAAAAGAGGGTTTTTCATGGGAATCAGACTATGCTGTGATTATTCCAGAACTTATACACAGATTTATTCACATAGTTAATGTTTTCACAATCAATATATTCTTTCAGAGACAGTGCTATTAGTAATGAAGGGAAGCAGGAGAGACTTTGCCACAAACTTTTCTGTAAGTTTCAAACTTACAAAGTTCACTCAGGCTGATACATTTGAAGGTTTATAATCTCTTCATCTTTTGTCAGGAGGAACCAGCAGTTACTGGCTAATCGTTACCTCTGCTATTAATCACTTATGACAGGCAGTACAAACCAAACTGACAAAAATCAAATGAAAAATGTCTGGTTTAAAAAAAAAAAAAAGTACTCCTACCTCCTCTATTACTTCCACTGTCTGTGTCCAGGGAAATGGTCCAGGTGATCTGTCTGACTTCACTTCATCTTTCCAACTGTTTAAAAAAGGCTCATCTAAGCTAATTGTTTTGTCTGTTGGTGAAGGGAGGACAGGTGCCCTCGAGGACAATTTATCCCAGCTATTTTAGACAGCTGGGAGAGGATGAATCACTCCACTGACTACTGAAAGAGCTGTAAAAATGAGGTTGGTTGAGACATCTCAACTTCTGCTAAATAAAAGGATTTCATAGAATCATAGAATGGTAAGATTGGAAGGGACCTCAAGGATCATCTAGTTCCAACCCCCTGCCATAGGCAGGGAAACCTCCCACTAGTACAGGTTACTCAAGGCCTCATCCAACATGGCCTTGATATTTTAGAGAAGAAAGGCAATACTTTCTTTAGTCCAGTATTTCTAAACCCTTGGTCACAGGATGGAGTCACCCAGGTCTAGGGCCAAGACTGGATTTACCAAATTGTTACGGCACAGCAACTTTCTCCAAAATGAACACTTTAGAAGCATACCCAGAGGTAATAAGTCTAGGTTAGGTTAGAATAGATTAAAATTTATTGAAATTACTATTTTAGGAGATGATGTTTCTGCAATGCTTTTTTTCTCTACTTTTGAAACAGACCCTTTTTCCTGTGTTAACCTGGTTGAGTGATCTGTTGAGTGAGTACTGTGTGCAGTTCTGGAGCTCCCAGCACAGGAAGGACGCGGAAGTGTTGGAGCAGGTCCAGAGGAGGGCCATGAAGATGATCAGAGGGCTGTAGAAGCTCTGCTATTAGGACAGGCTACAAGAGTTGGGGCTCTTCAGCCTGCAGAAAAAGAAGGCTTCGAGGGGACCTGATAGTAGCCTTCCAGTATGTGAAGGGGGCCTACAGGAAGGCTGGGGAGGGACTATTGACAAGGTCTTGCAATGACAGGACAAGGGGCAATGGGTTTAAACTGATAGAGGGAAGATTTAGACTGGATGTTAAGAGGAAGTTCTTTGCAGTGAGGGTGGTGAGGCACTGGAATAGGTTGCCCAGGGAGGTTGTGGTTGCTCCTTCCCTGGAAGTGTTCAAGGCCAGATTGGATGAGGTCTTGATTGACCTGTACTAGTGGGAGGTGTCCCTGCCTATGGTAGGGGGTTGGAACTAGATGATTCTTGAGGTCACTTCCAACCTTGCCACTCTATGATTCTATGATTCATTGTCAGGGACAGGTGTATGCTTCTACTTATCTGAATTCAATTTCCTTGACTTCAGTGTAGCAGGAATCATTGGAAGATATTTTAATATCTGTTTGTATGTTTTGGTTTTTTTGGGTTTTTTGTTTGGTTTTTTTTAGGGTTTGAGTACCCTGGGTTTAAGAAAATTCTGTGTCTATGGAAAGAAGTCCTATCTTTACTTTTCTCACCAGACCAAACACATGGAAACACTTTCAGCAGACCCTGAAAAATAAAGCACAGCTCATGGTAGCTATGCCGGATGATAAGAGAGGTATGAAACAAGACACTTGTGTGTTTCCTTAGAGATCTCTGTGTTTTGCTCTCTGTGACTTCCTTGTGATGATTTGCTTGCAGCAGATCTACATTGTTTGAGACAGAGAGTTATACAAAGTATAGCAAAGAGATACCTGATGTTTCTCTCATTCCATACTAGCATGGTCAGAGGTGACACAAGCCATCCTCACTGCTTGACTCAAAGGTTGAAGGAAACAGCATAATCCTTCACCCACACTGTTCCATCATGTACATACCTCTCCCTGGGATTATTAAGTTTTCTGTGCTTATGGCTGGACAGTCAGAATGAGTTAGTTACCTACATTTTACACTTTTCCTCTCTTTGCTCTTCCTGATCTATACTGGCATAGTATTACTCCCAAATAAATGTTTATTGGCTACTGTCTCATGTTTAAAATGTAACTGAGACAACAGAATGTCTTAGAAAAGCATATTTCATAAACTTAATCTCACCTTGGTAAAAAGAATAAAGGAGATATTTTCCTTAATACTGAAAAAAACCCCAATATTTTCAAGCTCTCAAGTTATTACATGGTGATAATACTGTTTAAGAACCAAACATTGTACTCAGAGTTTTGTTTGTTGTATTTTTGAAAGAAATTAGTAAGGATGATTGAATGATATGCCACTTCCCAAGTCTAACCAGAACAAATTGAATAAATTGACTGTGACCTTGTATGTTCAGTGCACTAAAAGTCATGCTTCAGAGTTGTTTCCCCTCAACGTTGGCCTATGCTATGTACTGTGATGAGACCTGTTGCTCTGCCAGAAAAAAAATTCCTATCTCTGAAGGTAGTGCTGGAAGTGGAGGTCCAGCCCTAAGTCAGCTGTGCATGCAGCAGCTTCTAATACAGCTTTGCACAGTTGTAATCAATCATTATGTTACATACAACACTTATTAAATGCAATATAAAGAACTGCTTAACTCCAAATTAATCAAGTCCTTTCCAGTAACACTGCTGCTTCAGAAACTTGCTAGTAGGTATATGATCTTTATGTGGACTTTTTGAAGATTAGCTCTCTCACTGCCTCAGTGAGGTAAAAACTCCAATAAGTAAGTAAACCAACCACCATCAACAAGCATAGAGCAATGGCACTATCCTGCTACAGTAAAAATAATTCTATAGCATCATGAATTAAATACTACATAACAAAATTATAGCAAAAATATTGATTTAAGACTGTAAATGTTATCTACAAAATATTCTTCCTGGACTGCATCAAGAGCATCTTGGCCAGCAGGGCAAGGGAAGGGATTCTGCCCATTTACGCTGCTCTTGTCAGACCCCATCTGGAGTACTGTGTGCAGTTCTGCAGCCCTCAGCACAGGAAGGACATGGAAGTGTTGGAGCGGGTCCAGAGGAGGGCCACGAGGATGATCAGAGGGCTGGAGCAGCTCTCCTACGAGGGCAGACTGAAAGAGTTGGGGCTCTTCAGGCTGGAGAAGAGAAGGTTTCGAGAAGACCTTATAGTAACCTTCCAGTATCTGAAGGGAGTCTACAGGAAGGCTGGGGAGGGACTATTTAAACGGTCTTGCAATGACAGGACAAGGGGCAATGGGTTTAAACTGGCAGAGGAGAGATTTAGACTGCCCAGGGAGGTTGTAGAATGGTAATGGTCATAGAATCATAGAATGGTAAGGTTGGAAGGGACCTCAAGGATCATCTAGTTCCAAACCCCTGACATGGGCAGGGACACCTCCCACTAGTACAGCTCACTCAAGGCCTTCTCCAGCCCGGCCTTGAACACCTCCAGGGAGGGAGCAGCCACAACCTCCCTGGGCAACCTGTTCCAGCGTCTCACCACCCTCACTGCAAAGAACTTCCTCCTAACATCCAGTCTAAATCTCCCCTCTGCCAGTTTAAACCCATTGCCTCTTGTCCTGTCATTGCAAGACCTTGTCAATAGTCCCTCCCCAGCCTTCCTGTAGGCCCCCTTCAGATACTGGAAGGCTACTCTAAGGTCTCCTGGAAGCCTTCTCTTCTCCAAACTGAAGAGCCCCAACTCTTGTAGCCTGTCCTCATAGCAGAGCTGCTCCAGCCCTCTAATCATCCTCGTGGCCCTCCTCTGGACCCATTCCAACACTTCCATGTCCTTCCTGTGCTGGGAGCTTCAGAACTACACAGAGTACTCCAGGTGGGGTCTGACGCGAGCAAAGTGGCAGAATTCCCTCCCTTGCCCTGCTGACCACACTTCTCTTGATGCAGCCCAGCACTCGGTTGCTGTCTGGGCTGCATGTGCACACTGCAGGCTTATGTTGAGCTTTTCATCAATGCAGACCCTCAGGTCCTTTTCCTCAGGGCTGCTCTCCAGCCATTCACCACCAGCCTGTATGTGTGCTTGGGATTGTGCCAATCCAGGTACAGGACCTTACACTTGGCCTTACTTGTTGCAAGGGTGCACAGAAGTTCTGAGGAAGAAAAAACAGCTTGAAGAGAACTGTAGGATTGTATATGGTTGAGGGAACAATACCTAGGGCAGAAAAAATCATGCTTTGCTTTAAGGAGAGTCTGCTGATAAAACTGTCTTCAGATCCACAGTTTGATTTTCTCAGCCACTAAGTGTTTTGCTCCAAGAGACAGACCTGGAAGGAGCTGATTTTTATGCAGCGTTGACGATGAGGGAAATGAGTAAATTAAAGACCTCTGCTGAGAGATTTGTTCCCAATGCAATTCAAAGTCTTTGGAGTGATTTGAACAGGATTTGTAAGGCTGTCTAATTTATAGGTTATAAATGAGGCCAGGAGTTGACTGCTCCATGTAAAATAGCCAAACTTCTGTATTTAACTTTCAGCAAGCAGAACTCTGTAAGAAATATGTACACTTCAGATACCTAAGGAATTGGCCATCGATTCTTCCAGGCTTCTTCTTTCTTTCATGTAAGAGGCCTTAGATTGTCTAATCTGCACCTGCTGAAGCACTTATTTGAAGAAGAACTGAAGTGCTTGTCTGGACCTCATGTTTGAATCTCTCAAATAGTCAGAAAGATGACATTTCTGTTGCAACATATGGAATAATTGAATGTTAGGGATATTTGTGTCAGGTCTGAACTGTCACAAAAATATTTTGTCTGTGGACTGAATGGATCATAATTTTATGTTTGTTGGGGATTTGCCTATTAAAACACAAAAAGTTTGGAAAAAATGGTATCAAAATCTATTCTTCACTCACCAACAGAATATAAAACATTTATTGCCAAACCCCTAAGAAATGCAATGGCACATAAAATCCAAATTTACAAGGCAGTTGAAGTGTTTAGAAAGTAAAACATAGTTAAAATAAGCATTTAATTTGATAAATCACCAATGAGAACAATAGCTAACTCAAACACTTATTCTAATTAGATCCAGGCTTTTAAAAATGTGGAAAAAACAAATAACATGCTGATACAGGGTAGCACTGTTTCTCAGTTACTAAGGAAAATGTATTTGTTATAAAACAAAACAAAGTGAAGAGGAGTACTTTTTTTTTTTTACAGTTACTCTAATTTGCCTATTTTAGGGTGTGAGGTTTTTTTTTTCTTTTTAAATGACTGTTCTTAAAGAATTTTTGTAGGACATGTTTGTTTGTTTAAACACTACTTTGAGGAAAAAATGGGGGAAAAAAAAAAGTTAAAAAAAAATATTAAATTTTAATTTTAAAATACATGATACCATCTTGGTCCAGAGGAGAGAGACTAAAAATGTCTTGATCCAGAGGAGAGAGATTTGTTATTATATATTTCCATGTTACGGAATTAAGGCATGAGTGGGATCCAATATCAAAATTGAGACTATTTTTTAAAGGATAAAGTGAATGGAGCAGAGAAAAAGAGAAAGCAGAGAGAGAGAGAAATGGAAAAAGAAGGGAGAAGAGCAGAAAAAGGATTATATTAACATCGGCTATAAGAGGGGAGACAAAGGGTTTCCAAAGTCCAAGTCCTTTCCAGTTTTTGTTGCCCAGGAATGTTTCCAGTGACTGATGTCTTCAGTGGAGTTCTTCTATCGAGGAGGCATTGTTCAGGTCTTTTTATACAGCTTTTATTCAGAGTCTTATGTGTGTATCCAGGTGCAGCCCCCTAGGGAATCTTCCTATGTATTCTCATCCATTTGCAGGAGTCCAACCTTGGGGAGGACCTCTGCCCCATCCTGTGCAGTTTACCTGTCCATGTATCAAATACACACCCAGTGCTCCTCAGTGCATGTGGCAAATCTGTTGCATAGTCCAGAAGACTTTTGCATCATCCTTCGTTTTCAGGGTAGCTGATATGTAGATATGACCTGGTCTTTGTTGCACATTCTGGGAGTCCTTGTGCCTGCAGGGCTCCATCTTCGGCAGTGGGCTTTCACCCCTCACCACTCCACCTCTCACTTCAGTACACATCCCTGGCCATCCAGGCAAATGACCTGAGTAACTGTTGTCTCCAGGGAGCAAAGGTGATTTTTATCTTTGTTGAGTTACATGTACAAGAGACAAGCTTTAGCCTCTCACAAATGTAGACTTTATCCCCCCGCCCCCCTCCAAGTCTTGTTTCTTATTGCACCTTTTTTCCCCAAAAACTAAAAAGTTTGAGCTTTCTAGCCACCATAGAAGAGTTTCTAACCATGAATTTATGAGTAATGGGTGCTTAGTTTTCCCTTAGCTCTCCCAATAGTCAAGGGAGAAAAGTAACCACTGTCCATTTTATATTTGATTTCCTAACTATCTCACAGTGTAGAGATGGTATTACCCACTTTGCAATGCTGTTTTATGTTACATATAGCTCAGCCTATCTAACATTTCCATAACGTATTCTCTCTGCTCCCTTTAGTGCACCTTATTGGATATTTCCCCTGCCATGGATTGAGTTGAATCTGCTGTTGAATATATTCAATACCATGCTGTAATCATGCCAGGTTCAAAATATTCAATACCATGCTACCATCGTGCCAGGTTCAAAATGAAATGCTGTCTGCAGCAAAGTATCATGGGGCTTGTAGTTTAGACAGTAATATGAGAGGTTTCCTGTTCTGGTTGCTGCATCTGGTTTATGGGTTTGGGGTGTTGGTCTTTTCCTCTGGGATGGCTTCTGTGTGCTTGGGTGAGTGGAACCATTTTATCACTGGGTTGTTTCTGCATTTTGCTGTGGATTTTCTGCAAATAATCTAAAGTAATTGTGTATTGTGCAATCTCAGCAAATTCCTTATCTCAGTCCAGCGGGGTTTTTGTGTTACTTTGCCTCCTGCATGTGGTGAGAGAGGGTCTTGTGAGAGCAGGCTGTGTTAACCCTGGACGTTCCTCTATATGAAAACTATCATTTTTATGATCCTGTGGTGATCTGCTTCTCCCCACCCACCCACTCCCAAATCCTAGTATTTCAAAGAAAAATGACTGTTTTGGGTTTTTTCTGTTAAATTACACAAACTAGTTCAGTGAAAGTCAAATGTTGACTGCTGCAAGAAAGAGGGCAGAAATAATTTCCTGAGGCAAAAAGGGATCACTGATGCTGCTGGCAATAGTTTTCTGACCTTGTTACTGACCAGCACCAGAACAAGAGGACACAGTCTCAAGCTGTGCCAGGGGAAGTTTAGGCTGGAGGTGAGGAGAAAGTTCTTGACTGAGAGAGTCATTGGCTACTGGAATGGGCTGCCCAGGGAGGTGGTGGAGTCACTGTCCCTGGAGGTGTTCAAGGCGGGTTTGGACATGGCACTTGGTGCCATGGTCTAGTCTTGAGGTCTGTGGTAATGGATTGGACTTGATGATCTTTGAGGTCTCTTCTAACCTTAGTGATACTGTGAAATACTGAATAATCAACTGTCCATAAAGGAATGGAAACCATTTGCTCCGATTATAAGCCAATTCTTGTTGAAACCTGAGACTGCCCTGAAGAGAAATTTCTGATAAGAACTGGCTGTTCTCTTACCTTTACCCTTTATTCTACCTTTACTCAATCTCTTTACCTTTGAGGTGTCTAACAGACTCTTGTTGGTCACAAAAATGTGGCCTATATGCTGACCTGACCCCATTGCAGGTCGGTTCCCCTTGAGTACATCACAAAATAGCTCTTTGCATTTCACAAAGTGTGCCTTTACATTTAACTTTGGCTTCCTCTGAATAACAGGGAAAAAAGGTATCACAACAAGTGTATTACACACAGTACCACACACACTATCAGCAGGGTTGGAAGAGACCTCAAAGATCATCAAGTCCAACCCATCACCACAGACCTCAAGACTAGGTTTGTTTCTTGCTGCAACAAACCACTGAGTTGAGAAGATGACAGTGCTGTCATCTGTATTATGGCATGTGGAAAACAGAGTGGAGTAGAAGTCATCAGAACATACTGCCTAGGTACAATAATGGAAGACATTCAAAATCCTACGTTTTTAAATCACCTGGAGACAAAGTCTAAATCTCTCTGTAGCCTGGATGAATTTGAAAGCACAATTTCATAAACACAAACCTTGGATTATCTTGAATTATTAGAAAAGCATCTTGGCAAACTGTCCACAGTTACACTATCCATTACTTAATGACTTTAGGATATTTTGACTCCAAATTAATGTATGGCATTTATGAAGTTCTAGAACAGCAACTATGACCAAAAAAAAAAATTTAAAAAAAAATTATTTTTTCCTTTCACCTCTTCCTTGGACTGTCTGGTGATTTTGTAGTTTTGGAGAAAAGCAAAGCTGTCCAAAAGAACAACTACATCAAAACTGGCAAGTACAACTCTGAAGCTGTTTTCTTCAGGCTAAATGTTAGCACTTTATTATGATTCATCCTCTGAAAACCTGAGATGTGCTGAAACACAGAGGCACCCTTTTCCTGTGAACTATGGAATAGCAAAAGTCAAACAAAGTATTGCACTGTAGTGGTCATAGTGTCGTCCAGTTAAGCCCTTCAGGAGCTGTTTATTGCAGATATTTATATTGGATATTATAGGGAGTGTTTTATTTTCTTCTGTGTGAGAATTGCAGATGTTACTTGTTTTGCCATTCAGTGTACCATTCTGCTTTTGGGAATTAAGAAAACAGAGATACAAACATTTCTGGCTTTATGTGAGGGAGGACTGAGCTTTCCAGTAAATGAACAACACACTGGAGAAAAACATTATTAGTTTTCAATGGAAAAGTAGCAAGTTGTTTCCAAAATTATGGCTTTAATTCACAAAATGTCTTTCTGTTTGCAGTGTGGCTGCTTGTCCATAACCATGTGAGATAATCTTAAATGCCAGAGTAGCTATAGGCTTTGAAATTCTCTTTTCCACATTTGCCACCTGTTTAAACGAACACAAAGGTGATGTGAAATTCATCTGGGACCTTCAAAATCTGAACACATTTTTAAAATTGCATTGATCATATGTAATGGATTTGATTAATTGTACTTGCAACTGAAGAAATGTGCTTTGGGTATCGCCTGGTTAAGTTGAAAACCTGAGCAGACGTGTTTTATGATGTGAAGAATATAGTGCAATTGAAGACATCGTTTAATGACATTGATAAGAATCCTTGATCCGTATCTCCTACTAGATGGGCCTTGAAAACCTTCAGAGGGCTGGCCAGATGCATGTGAAGTAAGTAGGTATGACCTAATTGGTTTATCATAGAATCATAGAATGGTAAGGTTGGAAGGGACCTCAAGGATCATCTAGTTCCAACCCCCTGACATAAGCAGGGACACCTCCCACTAGTACAGTTCACTCAAGGCCTCATCCAATCTGACCTTGAATGCCTCCAGGGAGGGAGCAGCCACAACCTCTCTGAGCAACCTGTTCCAGTGTCTCACCATTCTCACTGTAAAGAACTCCCTCCTAACATCCAGTCTAAATCTCCCCTCTGCCAGTTTAAACCCATTGCCCCTTGTCCCGTCATTGCAAGACCTTGTCAACAGTCCCTCCCCAGCCTTCCTATAGGCCCCCTACAGATACTGGAAGGCTACTATGAGGTCTCCTGGAAGCCTTCTCTTCTCCAGGCTGAAGAGCCCCAACTCTTGTAGCCTGTCCTCATAGCAGAACTGCTCCAGTCCTCTGATCATCCTCATGGCCTCCCCTAGACCCACTCCAACACTTTCATGTCCTTCCTGTGCTGAGGGCTCCAGAACTGCACACAGTACTCCAGGTGGGGTCTGACAAGAGCAGAGTAAAGGGGCAGAATCACCTCCCTTGCTCTGCTGGCCACGCTTCTCTTGATGCAGCCTAGGACTCGGTTGGCTGTCTGGGCTGCATGTGCACACTGCAGGCTCATGTTGAGCTTTTCATCAACCCAGACTCCAAGGTCCTTTTCCTCAGGGCTGCAATCCAGCCATTCACCACCCAGTCTGGATTTGTGCTTGGGATTGTGCCTACCCAGGTGCAGGACCTTACACTTGACCTTGTTGAATGTCATGAGGTTGGCCTGGGCCCACCTCTCCAGGTCCCTTTGGATGCCATCCCTGCCCTCTAGCAAGTCGACTGTTCCACACAGCTTGGTGTCATCTGCAAACTTGCTGAGGGTGCACTCCATTCCTCTGTCCATGTCACTGACAAAGATGTTAAACAGCACTGGTCCCAGCACTGACAGTAGGTTTCTCTCTTCACCAACATGTAACTAAGTACACGCTGTCTTCTGTTTAAGGTAGTTATTTTTTGTCAGTTTGACCTTTCTCTGTCACTCCTGTACAGTAAGCAAAGCAGGTATGAGCATTAAAATCAGATGTTAAGAACAGAAATGAGTCATTCATTGGTCTGGTGTTCAGGTATTCAGCTGTCAAAATGTTCTGTGATTGATTGCAGTGGCATGTTTTGAGCAAGGAACTGCGTCCATGGAATAATAAGACATCGGGTCTGTTTTACCCGTTTGGAAACACTTATAAAACAAACTACTTAAGAGTTGTATTTTGATAGTATTTTGCCATAAATTCCCAGTTTGTTCCATAGTGAATGGAGAGCCTGAACACAGCCTTTCTACTGCCAAAGATGAAATATGTGGGCAATTGTATGACTATATATTGGAATAAAAACCCTTTAAAGTTTAATTCCTGTTGAAAATCTAGCAGTATTTACCTGTAGTCACTTGGCATTTTGCTCAGTGAAGGTTTCTAATGATTTCCCTAGTAATCATCACTTCCAGTGGGCCTGGGTTGAAGGGGAAAGGGACTGCACAACACTGTGTCACGAACAAGACTTCATTGTGGGTTGTGAAAAAATGGCTAAGATTTTCTGATCGTGGTCAGAGAGGCATGGGAAGGACCTGACTGGAAATGGAAACACTCTTGAGGAGCTGAAGTGATCTGAAGAAAGGCAGTTACTACAGGAATTGTCCTTTGGAAGCACTCTAGCCTATGAGTTTATATTCTGAAGGTAGCTACTGCATATTTTCATCATAGTATATTTGGCAGAGGAACAGAATGAGATATATCACTATGGTAAGAAATAATAAAGTCACTAACATAATTAAAACTGAAGTATAATGTTAGCTTGCCTGAAATTCAGCTGATAAAAAAGGTTTTTCTGTATGGATGCTGAAAAGGGGTTTGACAACAATCCACACAATGGGATATGCACCAATGGAAGTGTTAATAATCTTCCTGGTTTGAGAAGTGAAATTGCTTTAAAAACTCTGATTACTAATCTGTCTATGGAGTACAAATTGCATAGACCTAATTAGTGTTTTTTTCCCCAACTGAACTAAAATACAACCTTGGCTTCATAAAGAATGACAGTATTTTCTGAAGATGTGGTTTGATCTATGAATGCAAAGAGATTAGAAGTAACTTCAAGAATAAAGTTTTTAGTTCTTTTCCATCAAGTTAGAGGGATAAGATATTAAAATACAGGCTGCATGGTATGCTTTCAGGCAAGTGAAGAAAGTGTGCTTATTTCACGTCTTGATTTCAGGTTTTGAAGACCTGCTCAGGTTATGGGCACTATGAGTGACTGAAGTTATAACAAACCACAGTTTAGCTTTCTGGGTCTCACTGGGAAAACATCACAGTATCACAGTGTCACAGTATCACCAGGGTTGGAAGAGACCTCAAAGATCATCAAGTCCAACCCATCACCACAGACCTCAAGACCAGACCATGGCACCAAGTGCCACGTCCAAACCCTCCTTAAACACCTCCAGGGACGGTGACTCCACCACCTCCCTGGGCAGCCCATTCCAGTAGCCAATGACTCCCTCAGTCAAGAACTTTCTCCTCACCTCCAGCCTAAAATTCCCCTGGCACAGCTTGAGACTGTGTCCTCTCCAAAACTATCTTCCAAAACTCTCAGTTTTCCTTTCAATATACTATATGCATTAGAACTGAGAGACTAAGAAACCTGGGGCTGTGTAGTCTGGAGAAGAGAAGACTGAGAGGGGATCTTATCGATGTAAACAAATGTCTGAGGGGTGGGTGTCAAGTGGATAGGGGCAATCTCTTTTCAGTGGTCAGCAGCAATAAGACAAGGAGCAACAGCTACAAAATGGAACATAGAAGGGTTCACCTCAACATAAATAGAAGCTTCTTTACAGTGAGAGTGACAGAGCTCTAGGAACAGGATGCTCAGAGAGGTTGTGGAGTCTTCTTCTCTAGACACTTTCAAAACTCACCTGGATGCATTCCTGCGCAAACTGCCCTGGGGATCCTGCCTTGGCAGGGAGGTTGGACTTGGTGATCTCTGGAGGTCCCTTCAAACCTCTAAAGTTCTGTGATATGGTTTTCATATGTCTGACTGTTTCTTGCTGCCATTTGTGTTTTTATATGTCATTTTCTTAGCTGGGTTTGCACAAACCTTTGACAAATTTCTCTCTTCTTCCACATCGCACAACTTCAAAAGATGTTTGAAGTGGATAAATAATATTAATGTACCTCATTAGAAAAATATAAAGTTCCTTTTGCTGGATTTGACTTGGATGTTGCTTAAAAGTGAAGTTATTTGTATTCCTTCCAATTCTCACAAATCCTGGTTTATTTTCTGGTTTACTGGAATGCACCCTTGGACACAATTGTATGAAGAGTACTGTGGACATAAACTCTAATAGCACAGGAAAACCCCAGTGTGGATGACTTTTCCTAAAGGGATACACACCTGATTCATCTCCAGTTAATGCTGTTTTCCAGTGAAAACATGAAGTATGTGATTATGAAACATCATATTTACACAGATGATGGGATTTTTGTGACCAGTTGGAATAATTGTTGTATACTTTCTACTGAAGAAAAAAAAGAAAATAAAAAAAAAAGCATACCTGTTATTGAAACAGTATTATTGAGTCATTTTTAAAAATTCATGCTAGTGTTTATTCCACACTTTTTTTTTCCTCATCTGTTTTCTTCCTTACTTCTTAAGGTAAATACTAGCTGTCTTTACCTCAGAAGCTGATAAGGATGACCATGTTGAAAATATGTAAATGCAGGAGCATTACTTTAAAAAACAAAGTAGATAGGTAGACAGATACCAGGCTTGAGAGCTGCTGAGAAAGCCTGTATCACATGGCAACTGTATGCTTCATCTCAGATTAGTACCTCCTTATTTTGCTCATGATTTTCAACCTCCAATTTATTTGTGATATTAAGAGGAGGTGTGTCGCTTTACCACATAAGTCAGTGAGAAGGAGGGAGAGGTTATTTCTGTCATTAAGTATACTGGTTTACCTTGGGAGAGGGGGCAAGGTGCAATCTCTCCAGCAAATATTTCTTGGTGTCAGATGTGGAACAGGAAAATAATTTTATGTTGGGAGAGTCTTCCAGAGGTTGCCTGGCTCAAACACGATAGACTAGGTAGTGTGGAGAAGGCCATGGTGAAACAAATTGTCAAACTGTAGCCCATGGAGAGGACTATGTCAGAGCAAACATGCATTTTGAAACCTGTTGAGGACCCCATGCTGGAGTAGGTAAATATATTCCAGAGAAAGCTGCAGCCCTTGGAGAGGTCATGCTGGAACAGACTCTTGGCAAGAGTTGCAGTCCATGGAGAGGATCCCAAGAAAGAGTAGGTTTTCTGGCAGGAACTGTATCTTGGGGGACACACAGTGGAGCCAGAGAAAAATATAAGGCAGAAAAGTCATCAGAAAGGAGCCTTTGTGGATTTAACACAACTTCCATTCCATTTCTGCCACTTGAGAGAGAAGAGTCAGGAATAAAGGCATGAAGTTGCAAGAAGGACATAGGTTTGATGGAGTAGATCCAGAGGAAGGCCATGAAAATAAGCAGGGAATTGCAGCACCTCTGCTAAGGAGACAGACAGAGGCAGTTGGGGTGGTTCAGTCTGGAAAAGAAAAGGCTCTGGGGAGACCTAATAAGGACCTTCCAGTACCTGAAAAGGTCTACAAGAAGGCTGGAGCGAGACTGTTTACAAAGGCCTATAGTGATAGGACATGAGGCAATAGCTTCAAACTAGAGAAAAGCAGATATAGATTGGATGTTAGGATCAAGCTCTTCGCTATGAGGGTAGTGGAACACTGGAAGAGGTTGTTCAGGCAGGTGGCTGGGGATGCATCAGTGGAGATATTCGAAGTGAGACTCAACAGGGCTCTGGACAAGCTGATCTGGTTAAGGATACCTCTGTTGACTGCAGAGAAGTTCTTCAGAGATCCCTATTGAACCAGGCCATTCTATGATATTATGATGCTAAGTTGAGCCTGGAATGAAGGGATTGTGGGGATAAAGTGTTTTTAGTTTTATCTTTATTCCTCACCACCTCACTCTGTCTTATTATCAAAAAGTTAATTTTCTCAAAATAAATTTTTTTTCCTCTGTGATAATACTTGATAAATAATATCCCTGTATTTGTCTTGGCCCACAAGATTTTACATCTTCTTTTCTTTTTCCTCCTCCTGGTCTGTTGAGGAGACAGAGTGAGAGATTGGCTTGGTGGATGTTTGGCAGATAAGCCAATCCACCACACGTGGCAGGACAAAGGGCAGCTTCCCCTCAGCTCCCATGGCCTTCTCTCCAACCCCTAAAACTCTCTAATAACTCCTGATGTGATCAAACCCACTCTAGCAATACCACTAGTACCCATACTGATGGCCAGAAAAGGATAACCACCTAAGGGTTTCTGAACTCTAACACTACACACCTGGAGTAGTGGCAAGCAGCACATCTCCAGGACAACAGGTACCTGGCCCAGTGCTTCTGTTCCCTGTAGCATGGAATCTAAATAAATAAATAAAGCATTCTGCTGTAGCTAGCACAAATGTGTTTCAATCAGAAGATAATTTAATCTAAAATGGTATTTTCTCCAGGATTTGTTCATTTTCTACAGTTTTCTGTGGGCACAATGTATGGAATGCTGCAAAATAAAGGTTGCGCAAATATGCCCTTTCCAAGTCAGTGGATGTTCCTCAACAGTCTTTGAAGATGCATGGTGGGCAGGTCTGCTTACTATGTACAGAGGAGCAGAGCAACTCATACAGACAAAGGCTAATTGTGTTGTGAAAAGTATCAGATTTACAAGGGAAGAACTGAGATGTGCACACACGGCAAGTGAGACTTTAACATAAAAACAAAATCTGCAGAGAACTATTTTCAACATGTCAAGAACTTTGGTATCTTCATGCAGAACAACAAGAATGAAATAAATATTTAAATTAGTAGAGAACTAGCATGTTGTTTGCTGTCCTTTTGGCCCAGAAATTGGTTTAAGTCATCTTTTCCTCTTCTTTTTCCATTATAAGAGTTCTACGTGTATGTACTCTTACAAATTTGTTATTGTCACTCACGATACTCACATATGGCAATCATTAACTACTGCAAAAATATACCACAGTAGATTTAATTATTTTCCTAGAACATTATTTGAAGAATTCAGGTACAAGCACAACTTCTTAGACACACATTCTATACTTAGTATAAACTAATGAGGAACATGCATACTTAATTTTGGAAATAGTATTATACACTCGCCATGACTACCTAAAAATATCTGACTTCTTTTCTCAGTGGAAAACACTCAATATTTTGCAAGAAGACAGAGTTCTGGTGTTGCAAAGAAAAGCAGTGAAAGATCTAAAGCCCTGAAAACTTCAAGGTTTGGACATGAAGGGACATTCATACTCTAGATCTCATTTAGAAACTGGTTCAGAAGATAAGCTATGATATCAAGAAAAGTTCTCCCTTTGAATCTATTTTTGACACCATCCACTTTAACCTAATAGAGGTTAAAATACTGATTTACAGAGAGTGGTTTTTGGTTGAGACAGCACAGTAGAATCTTGTGTATCAGCAAACTCACACTTCTTTCTCCACTTTTATAGGTCAAGGTCACTTAGTTTCTACAGAGTTTTTGAACCAGGACAATTTTCATGACTTGCACTTTTGTTCCCCTCCAATGCCATAGAATCATAGCATGGTAAGATTGGAAGGGACCTCAAGGATCATCTAGTTCCAACCCCCTGCCATAGGCAGGGACACCTCCCACTAGTACAGGTTACTCAAGACATCACTCTCTTTCAGCAGACCCCCAGGATTGTTCTTGCCTGTCCCAGTCCCCTACTTGCCCATGTATCTCCTTTTCTTCCTGTATGGAAAAATACAGATAATTCTAGAAAATAAATCATCTGACCTCTGAGTTGCCATCATGGGTATGCCTAAAACACTGCATAAAACTGTCCATATCTGTATCTGTCCTTGATCATATTTTAACAAAATAATATTTTAAAGGATAATCCAAGCAAAACCAAATGTTAATATTCTCACTTTCAACAGAGCTTTATTCCCTTCAGGGCTGGTAATATAGTTCTACGAGTTCATAAAATATTTAATTAGGCTGGTTTACATTTTGAAACTCCAGTTTTATGGCCAAAAGTTATAAAAATAGTTCCCAGCATAATGTCAATGATTTCATTCACAGCAGTAGTGCAAGAGAACCCCTGACCTTTCAGGAGGGTTGTTGCATGTAGAAGTGAGGTTGTCAAAGTACATGGATTGACACAAGAGCTGTGTGCTGGGCTGAGGAAAAGCTACTCTGTCCTGTTAACCATAGTGAACATTTTATTCAGAGCTGCTGTTGCCAGAAAAAAAGGCAGTCAACCAACTTGTTGGCAGAGCATGAATTATTGTTGCTGCTGCATGTTTTTTGTTTTTAATGGAGTGTATCATTTCAAAGATTGTGTCATATATTAAAAAAAGATATAACTGTATGTGGAAATCCTAAATGGCAATTTCTTCAAACTTTAAAAAGACCCCAGAGTTTAGACCATAAACAGAAAATGCTGAATTCACTCTAACCATGGTACAGACTTGTGGTTTCACAAGTACATTGCTACCAAACATGTCACATCTATGTAGAAGAGGCATGACTTGTCCATGCCTCTACAGCTGCATTGGCTATGTATTTGAAGTACTGCAAATGACATGAAATATACTTAGAGTATCAGAAACACCAAATCAGAACTTTCTCTCTCTTGGCAAGCTGTAGTGTCATCTCACTCTGTAAGCAGCTTTCATGAGGGTACTGTAGCCAATTTCATAGAATCAGAGAATGGCAAGGCTGGAAGGGACCTCAAGGATCAGTTAGTTCCAGCTCCCTGCCATAGGCAGGGACACCTCCCACTAGTACAGCTCACTCAAGGCCTCCTCCAACCTGGCCTTGAACATCCCCAGGGAGGAAGCAGCCACAATCTCCCTGGGCAAACCATTCCAGTGCCTCACCACCCTCACTACAAAGAACTTCCTCCTAACATGCAGTCTAAATCTCCCCTCTGCCAGCTTAAACCCATTGCCCCTTGTCCTGGCATTGCAAGACCTTGTAAATAGTCCCTCCCCAGCCTTCCTGTAGGCCCTCTTCAGATACTGGAAGGCTACTATAAAGTCTCCTGGAAGCCTTCTCTTCTCCAGGCTGAAGAGCCCCAACTCTCTCAGCCTGTCCTCATAACAGAGTTGCTGCAGACCTCTGACCATCTTTGTGGCTCTCCTCTGGACCCGCACCAACAGTTTGATGTCCTTCCTGTGCTGTATTTTGGGCAGTATGATATAAGAGAGACAGATTTACTGGAGAGAGTCAATGGAGAACTACAAGGATGATTAAGGGACTTAAATACTACTCCTATGAAGAAAGACTGAGAGAACTGTAGCTGTTTTGTCTTGAGAAGTCTGAAGAGGGATCTTATGAATGTCTGCAAAAACATGAGGGGTAGTCATCAAGACGCAGGTGACAGACTCATTTCAGTGTTGCCCAGTAACAAACAGGACAAGAAACAACAGGTATAAGAGAACACAGGAAGTTCCACCTCAGTACGATGCAAGTAAGATTAACCATGTGGAGTTGTCTACACCTATATGAGCTCATACTCGTGGTCCATTTGCTATGGATCCATGTATCAAACATCAGGTGGAAGCTCTTACAAAGAAGAAGCACATAGAAAATGCACAGAAATGTAGCATGCAAAAGAAATCCAAATTTCTGAATAATGTTGCTCCTCATCCAGAATCTAGCAGTCTGTGATTCAAAGGCATACTTAAAAAAAAAGAAAAAAAAAGAAAAAAGTATATTCTTTCTTAAAACAGAAGAAAAAATAGTTATATAGTTAATTTTACCCTTAACAAATCTACAATTTTTTTAAAGAGATTTGCTACATGTTGAGTATAAATCCACATACAACTGTCGAGAATAATGAATTTGTGCTCTTACATTTAACTTTCATTACTCAAAACATAAAGAAGAAAGTGAAAATCATACCAGGAAGCTGAGACCCGAGTGACACCTGAGCCAGTGCTGCAAGCTCTTCTGTTGTCAAACCTGAATCAAAAAGCATCTCAGACAAGAGTAATCAGTCAGGGTTTAAGCTGACACTGGTGCCACTAGTTTATCAGTCTAGCCCACAAGCTATCCTGAGGTGAAGAATAAATATTCATGCTGTGAATCAGAAAACAAACCTGAGCCTTTTCAAGAAAATGAATCATAGACAGGTTTTGGGTTGGAATGGACCTGAAAGATCATCCAGTTCCAACCCCTCTGCCACGGGAAGGGACTCCTTCCACTAGACCAGGTTGCCCAGGGTCTTGGACACCTCCAGGGAGTTGGTATCCATGATCTCTGTAGACAACCTGTTTCACCATTTCACCACCCTCACCAGAAAGAATTCCTTCCTTGATGATTGTAAAGGGCTTTTCTAACCCCAAAGGTTCTACGACAACACAACATTACTCCCTTGTGAGCTTCCAGCTCAGCCAAGTCACCTAAGCTCATCATAAGCAAGTAGAGAAAAAGCAGCCAAACACTGAAGAGCTCAGCCCAAATGAGGACACTCAGCCACCACCCATGGGTGATGGTGGAGTAAACAGTAAGCCTATTCCTGTCTAGCTGGGGGGCCACCAGGCCCCCCAGCCTTTGTCCACTTCCCATTCACCCAGTGCACACCATAGGGACTCACCAGCAATGACAGGAAGAGGATCCCTCTGCCCAGTTGGGCACAGCTTAGGGCTTCTGCCTTTCCTGGAGCTGCTTAAAAAGGGGAGTGGGCAGGGAGGGCAAAGAGATCACACCTGAGGTGGGAGGAGACTCCAACAGAGTCCAGGTGCTTTGGGTTTGGGGGAAAAAAGGGGAAATGTTGTCTGGAGTGGGAAAGGGGCAGGTATGATGGAACAAGGGAGATAGTGCTGAAAGGAAGGAAGTGGAGAGGAAAAGAATGGAGGTGGAAAGAAAAGGATGAAGATGGGGGGCAAACAGGAAAATGAGAGGAAAGGCAGGAGATGGGGGAGAAATGGGATTTAAAAAAAAAAATTAAGTAAAATGAAATGTGGACTGTAAAAAAAAATGTTGGTCCTGCTCTGGCAGGTGAGTTGGGCTAGATGATCTTCTGAGGGCCCTTCCAGCCCCTAACATTCTGTGGTTCTACTGTTACTTGTTTTAGAGTTTTGTAAATGCGTCAAAAAAACCCCACCCCTTTCTATACAGCACTCCTCAAAACATGCCCATCAAATTTTGATTTAGCCTTTAGTTTAGATGTTAGCCTAAGAGCAAGTTTAATGACTTTAATGATTTAGAAGTGGAAGCACAAGCTTTCCACTCTTCATCAAAATTGTTATTTTCCTTTACAAGCCTCATATGTATATACCTAAAAGTGTACAGAATGGTCTATGGTGATTTACAGGTAGCAGGAGCACAACTTAGACTGCAAAGGAGGCCTAATAGCCCTTGAGAGGTGTTTGCTCCCTCCTTTCGGTGTCACAGTATTTTCTAGAGTGGAATTGTGTGCTGTTTGTAAGTGTCCAACATTCATCTTCACAGCAAGCACGCACACAATCATGGTTATTTCATGGAGCAATACTGAATGCTACAACAGGATTTATTCAGCAGCTTAGCTCATATTTTATCTTTGTTGCTTCCCAGCGTGTTCAAACTTTAATTTCTTTTTCCACAGGCATGCAGAGATTTTTTAGTCATACATAGGACAGTAAATCTTTGGGTTTTTAACACCATACCCTGCCCTCACCTTCCCCATCTGTCTCCCTTTGAGGGCTCAATGGGCTCATGAAGGGATTTAACCACAATGCTGCAGGTTTTACTAGCACAGATTGTAAAACAAAATGTTACAGAAATACATATCAGGGGACATATTTTCTAAATAAGCAGGGACTCTGTTTAGCTTACATTTTCTGCCCTAGGCGGTGTGGCTGGTACAGCTTAACCTGCATGCTTTAGAGAAGTATTTTGATACTTGTCCCAAAAAAGAGTAGAAACAGCATGGAGGAAATAGAAGTATTAGCTGTAATACCCATTTTATTGTATGTGCTTACACAGTAGGGCAACTGAAACATAGGGAAGAGAAATATACAAAACCAGGATGTGGTTGATATTAGTCATACTCAGCAGCTCTCCCATGCCATGCAAGTTATTTTGCAGATTGCAGTGGCTGCACAAATACAGAGAAAAAAACTGAGGTATCATTATTGTAGCAAACACATAGATGAAGTTTTGAAGGGTCAAATCATAGAATCATAGAATGTCAGGGGCTGGAAGGGATCATCTGGTCCAGCCCCCTTGCCAGAGCAGGATCACCTAGAGCAGATCACACTGGAACACATCCAGATGGTTCTTGAATATCTCTAGAGAGGGAGACTCCACAACCTCCCTGGGCAGCTGGTTCCGGTGCTCTGTCACACTCAGTCAAAAAAATTCTTCCTCAAGTTCACATGTAGACTCTTAAACTGGTGAGCCCAAAACTGAACACAGTACTCAAGATGAGGTCTCACCAGGGCAGAGTAGAGGGGGAGCAGAACCTCTTTCGATCTCCTGGACACACTCTTCTTAATGCACCCCAGGATCCCATTGGCCTTCTTGGCCACAAGGGCACATTGCTGTCCCAGGCATAACTTGTTATCCATCAGCACTCCCAGGTCCCTCTCCACAGGGCTGCTCACCAGGAGATCACCTCCCAACCTGCACTGGTGCAGTTTATTATTCCTCCCCAGGTGCAGGACTCTGCACTTGTCCTTGTTGAACCTCATTTGGTTCCTCTGTGCCCAGCTCTCCAGTCTGTCCAAGTCTCGATGGATGCCTGCACAGCCTTCAGCTGTGTCAGCCAAACCTCCCAATTTAGTGTCACCAGCAAACCTGCTGATCACACTCTGTCTGTCCCCTCATCAATGTCATTGATGAAGATATTTGAAAGCATCCTGACCCAGCACTGATCCCTGGGGGACTCCACTAGGTACAGCTCTCCAGCTGGACTTGGCACCATTAATCACCACTCTATCTTATAACCAGCTTCTAATCCACCTCACTGTCTGCGCTCCCATCCCATACTTCCTGAGCTTGCTCACTAGGCTCTCATGGGATTTCATAGGGTATTTGCAGAGCTTTGTGTGCCTTATTTTCTGTGTGCAGTGATTCTTTTATTTTTTTTTTTTTTAGTTTACAAAGTCTGTGTTTCCATGTGAATTCCTTCAGTGATCATGTCTGATTAAACAATTACTTCTCTCTCTCCCATGTCCTGAACAACTTCATTATTAGTGTCTGCAGAGTCGTTTTCTAAACAGGATTGCAAAGCTGATCCAGCTGCAGACAAAGCTGTTTTTCTTCCCCATTACAGTTCAAACTACAGTTCTTCAACCAGCTCTGCTTATATAGCACTGAGAGATGTGTAAAGGCAGAAAAGTGCTAGGCAGGCAAAAGTAGCTCAAGACATGCTGCTTCTTAGTTTAAAGTCATAAATGCACAGCGTAACCATAGGATGGATAAGGATGGTTTAATTGCAGGCTGTTGCTTCAACCCTTTTTCTTGTCCATGGCAATCTATTTCCTCCTCTCCCCCATCACTGGCACTGTAGTTCAGCACTATGAGTCATTAAACTTGCTCTTAGGCTAACATCTAAACTAAAGGCTAAATCAAAATTTGATGGGCATGTTTTGAGGAGTGCTGTATAGAAAGGGGTGGGGGTTTTTTGGACGCATTTACAAAACTCTAAAACAAGTAACAGTAGAACCACAGAATGTTAGGGGCTGGAAGGGCCCTCAGAAGATCATCTAGCCCAACTCACCTGCCAGAGCAGGACCAACATTTTTTTTTACAGTCCACGTTTCGTTTTACTTTTTTTTTTTTAAATCCCATTTCTCCCCCATCTCCTGCCTTTCCTCTCATTTTCCTATTTGCCCCCCATCTTCATCCTTTTCTTTCCACCTCCATTCTATTCCTCTCCCCCTCCTTCCTTTCAGCACTATCTCCCTTGTTCCATCATACCTGCCCCTTTCCCACTCCAGACAACATTTCCCCTTTTTCCCCCCAAACCCGAAGCACCTGGACTCTGTTGGAGTCTCCTCCCACCTCAGGTGTGATCTCTTTGCCCTCCCTGCCCACTCCCCTTTTTAAGCAGCTCCAGGAAAGGCAGAAGCCCTAAGCTGTGCCCAACTGGGCAGAGGGATCCTCTTCCTGTCATTGCTGGTGAGTCCCTATGGTGTGCACTGGGTGAATGGGAAGTGGACAAAGGCTGGGGGGCCTGGTGGCCCCCCAGCTAGACAGGAATAGGCTTACTGTTTACTCCACCATCACCCATGGGTGGTGGCTGAGTGTCCTCATTTGGGCTGAGCTCTTCAGTGTTTGGCTGCTTCTTTCTGCTTGCTTATGATGAGCTTAGGTGACTTGGCTGAGCCGGAAGCTCACAAGGGAGTAATGTTGTGTTGTCGTAGAACCTTTGAGCTTAGAAAAGCCCTTTACAATCATCAAGCTCAACCCAACACCACTGTGGCTATTTGACCTGGTCCCTAAGTGCCATGGCCACACATTACTTGAATGTCATCAGGGGTGGTGCCTCCTTCACCTCCCTGGGCAGCCTGTTCCAATCCCTGAGTGCTCCTACAGCAAAGAAAGTGTTCCCTTTGTCCAACCTAAACCTCCCCAACAACAATTTCAGGCCACTTTATCTCATTCTTTCCTGTGATTCTAGGGAGAAGAAACCAACCTCCACCTCACTGTAACCTCCTTTCAGGGAGTTGTAGAAAGCAAGAAGATCTCCCCTCAGCCTCCTTCTCCACGCTAAGGAATCCCAGTTCCCTCAGCCACTCCTTACCAGCCCTTTTCTCCAGACCCTTCAACAGCTTCTTTGCCTGGGCATGTTCTGACCCCTCAATGCTCTTCTTGGCATGAGAGCCCCAAAACTGAAGCCAGGATTTGAGGTGTGTCCTCACCAGTGCCCAGTACAGGTGCACCATCCCTTCCTTGCTCTTGCTGATCACACTGTTGCTGGTCCAGGCCGGGTTCATGGAAGGTGTCAGAGATGGGGCTGTGAATGCTTTCTTAGCCCCTCTTCTGGTCCCTGTGGAGCACAGAGAGTTTCTTGGGGCTGTTTTGAGCACCTCCCTCAGAGCTTAAGCAAGGGTGGGAAGTTTTTAAATATCACAAAAGAGAAAATCCTCTCTGGAGGATAATCTCTCAATGAAATTAGCATTCTTTCCTAGTGTCTGGATTGGTCTTTCCTTTGGTTTGGACTGGAGATTAGGAAGAAATTCTTTCCAATGAGAGTGGTGAGATGTTGGAACAGGTTGTCTACAGAGATCATAGATGCCAACTCCCTGGAGGTGTCCAAGACCCTGGGCAACCTGGTCTAGTGGAAGGAGACCCTTCCCGTGGCAGAGGGCTTGGAACTGGATGATCTTTCAGGTCCATTCCAACCCAAAACCTTTCTATGATTCTTTCTCTTGAAAAGGCTCAGGTTTGTTTTCCGATTCACAGCATGAATGTTTATCCTTCACCTCAGGATAGCTTGTGGGCTAGACTGATAAACCAGTGGCACCAGTATCAGTTTAAAACCGGACTGACTACTCTTGTCTGAGATGCTTTTTGACAACAGAAGAGCTTGCAGCACTGGCTCAGGTGTCACTCGGGTCTCAGCTTCCTGGTATGATTTTCACTTTCTTCTTTATGTTTTGAGTAATGAAAGTTAAATGTAAGAGCACAAATTCATTATTATCAACAACCGCATGTGGATTTATGCTCAATATATAGCAATTTTCTTAAAAAAACCCCAAACATAATTGATGAATTTTCCCCTTAGCAAATACACAAATATTTTTCTTCTGTTTTAAAAAAGAGTATGCTCAACTTTTTTTTTTTTTTTTTTTTTTTTTTTCCCTTTCCTTTACTCTTTTGACT
>VWZE01004295.1:102988-117946 GCA_013396675.1 Eubucco bourcierii
TATCCTTTCTGCCTTGTATAGAAAGATTCCCCAACACATCTTTCCCAGATTGAGCTCTGTAATGCAAGACACCATGGGTTTTCTACTCCAGCATGGTTGCTGACTCATTTTCACTTTGATAATCAAATAATCCCTCTTGTTATTCTCTTTGGAAGAATTTATATGAACAAGCTGTTCCCCAATTACATTAATGTCTGACTCTTCTTTCCCAACCTGCATTTGTCCCTATTGAATTTCAGCTTATTTTTTTCTGATCATATTGCTAATTTGCAAATATGATTTAGAATAGAATCATAGAATGTTAAAGTTGGAAGGGACCTTAAGGATCATCTAGTTCCAACCCCCTGCCATAGGCAGGGACACCTCCCACTAGTACAGCTCACTCAAGGCCTTGTCCAACCTGGCCTTGAACACCTCCAGGGACAGAGCAGCCACAAACTCCCTGGGCATCCTGTGCCAGTGCCTCACCACCCTCACTATAAAAAACTTCCTCCTAACATCCAGTCTAAATCTCATCTCTGCCAGTTTAAACCCATTGCCCCTTGTTCTGTCATTGCAAGACCTTGTCAATAGTCCCTCCCCCACCTCCCTGTAGGCCCCCTTCAGATACTGGAAGGCTACTATAAGGTCTCCTCCAAGCCTTCTCTTCTGTAGGCTGAAGAGCCCCAACTCTCTGAGCCTGTCCTCATAGGAGAGCTGCTGCAGCCCTCTGATCCTCTTTGTGGCCCTCCTCTGGACCCACTCCAACACTTGCATGTCCTCCCTGTGCTGTGGGGTCCCCAACTGCACAGTACTCCAGGTACATTTCAAATTCTAACTGTCCTCTGGAATACTGGTAGTACAGCCTCTGTTTAGTTGGTTTTATCTTAGTGAATTCAGTAAGCACTTTTCCCCTTATTTAAAAAAATAAAAGGATGTTGCCATATATGAGACAGAGTAATAGTCTGTATTTAATGAGTCACTCCTTAAAATGTCTTGAGTCATCCATTCATTCAGTGGCTGTTGTCAACTCAGAAAAGTGACTCCAGTGGACAGTTCTGTGGCAGGCTAGTAGAGACAAAGGGATGGATCTGCAATACTGTTCTTGAGATTCCATAGATTGCCCTCAACCCACTTAATGCAAATATATTTTTTATCTTGTTTCAAATCTCTTTTTTACCTTCAATTTGGCTCCTGCTCCCAGTAATGTCTAATACCCTCCTGTTGTATATGGCACTCTTTCCTGTTGTGCCATTTCTTTAGATTCCTCATGTGTTTTTTTGCTTTCTCCCCTTGCTTTTGTCTCAGGCTATGAAGTTGTGTCAAAGTACTACATTTATTGACCAGCTGTAACTCTTGAAATGTCCTTTTGAGTAGAGGAATGTTTTTGCATCTCCATTTCTGAGTCACAATGAAGCTTTGCTGTAGAACATGCCTCCTGATCAGAACATACATCCTGGCTGTAATATCTTGAATCACTGTCAAAGATCTCATCAACAGGCCTGGTTGCCTCACCCATGGACTGCAATATACATAATGCAGAAACTTAAATTTATGCTTGTGAGATCAAAGCAACGTGATACCAGGTTTCTAGATGACTCTCTCATCTGACTTTCAGTACTATGTTGTAAAATATCTTGGGTATCTTATCATAGAACCATAGAATGGTAAGGTTGGAAGGGACCTCAAGGATCATCTAGTTCCAACCCCCTGCCATAGGCAGGGACACCTCCCACTAGTACAGCTCACTCAAGGCCTCATCCAGCCTGGCCTTGAACATCTCCAGGGAAGGAGCAGCCACAACCTCCCTGGGCAACCTGTTGCAGTGCCTCACCACCCTCACTGGAAAGAACTTCCTCCTGAAGGAAATACAGGCATAGATGGTAGCAGGCATCCTATAAAAATGAAATGCTGTTCCAAAAACATAAGTAATTGCCTTAAAATAAAAAGTTAATGCTTACATTTTTATCCTTTTCAGTTCTTTCAATCGAAGCCAATTTTTACCACAACCTTGCTGTTTGTCCAAAGCAGAAAGAAAGCTCTGCATCATGTCTGAAATGTGCTTAAAGTTTTTTAGATGTCTGAAAAGCTTTTCCTCTTAGGTAGCTCTGACCACATATTTCTGTTGTAACAAAAAGGAAATTAATTAATTGAAGACACATTTTCCTAATATTTTAAAAATGAAATCCAGATTATAAGAGAATGAAGGAAACATCTTTTCCTCTACTGAGAAGCTATAAGCAGTGTGTTTGTTCTCAGGAGAAATGATTCTTAGTTCAGCTGAAGTCTGTGGATGCTTAAAATGTGTGCTGGTTGCTTAGATCAAATGTAAAGTAGCAGTCAGATCACAACTGAAAGCAAGGGATCTAACATCAGTGTTGAATACTTACTCCACATCCTCTGATAAGAAGGATGAGGAGTTTAGTTAAGGCCTGAGACTAAGGCTCTGGATTTCAAAAAACCGTGCCAGGAAGACTGAGTTAATGGTGCCACCTGGACTGATAAAGGTGCTGTACTATATTTTAGAGGAGGTCTGAGCAAGGAGGAAATGTGGCAGGAAGATCAGGTTGGACAACTAATATTGCAAAGAAGTCCATGAAGAAAAGGAAGAGCATGTATAAGAAATGAGGGGATGAGTCTTACAGTTTCAAGGTTAGGATGTGAGAACATAAACTGACATAAAAAAAAAAAAATTGCAAATTAGTCTTTACAGATCTGTTAACACAGCTCATGAGGTGATCTTGCAACCAATTTAACTGACTATTTCACTTCACAGCCGTGGTGACAGGTAGAAAATTATGTAGCCACAACACTGAGATTAGCTGAGTCTTTGACTCGGATTTCAAAAGGATAGACAGCTTTTACTAGGAGAAGAGGATAATATTGGGGAGGGGAAAGAAAATGTGCCAGGCATGATAACTGATGGTTATAGGGGCATGGAAGCAGACAATACTGGAAACGATCACACTCATATTACTAGGAAATGTCATCTCCAAGATTCTCAGTGAAGGTGCATATCAAATTTTAGTCTGGCTGCAGGTACATACAGCACCTCTAGGGAATAGCTTATAATTTATTAGATTTAAAAACAGGAGCAATGCTTATACATTAAAAGAAGTAAGGAGGTGATCCAGGAAGCTACATTTGTTCTCGCAAGGTATTTGTTCTGAGCAGCATGGAAAGATTTAGGAAATATTTCAAAAGGGAGAGTAATTGAAATATGGATGTTAGAGGAGACTGTTGTAAAGAGCAATGCAGATATACCAGACTAATCTGATAGCTTTCTCCAATATGAAAGGAAGGCAAGAAAATACAACAGATGTTACCTATCTGGAATTTTTCAACACATTTGATAGGATCTTATGGAAAAACTACTAGGTAGAGAATTAGCACAAGAATTCTGAGGTAGATGAGGAATTGGCTGAAGAGGAGATAGCATATCATTTTTACTGGGAGGAGACTTCATGCCTGATTTCTTATGGTTGGCCTTTGAAACCATTTCAATATTTCTGTTGGCAAGCAAAAGTTAGTATATACTGATAAACAAAAGGCATATCTCTGATACAGTTCATTGGGAGGTTGTTGAAACTGCATCACCTTCAGATTCCTTTTCTCCAGACTGAACAACCTTAGTTCCTTCAGCTGCTCTTCATAAGACCTGTTCTCCAGACCCTTCACCCATTTTATTGTCCTTCTCTGGACCTGCTCCAGTACATCAATATGCTAAACTATATACAGAATAAATCCCCTAAACTATATACAGAACTAGCTAAATATTATTTACAGGTTCTAATATGGTCAGGAAATCTTCACAAGGATGCTTATGGGCAAGTTCAGCAATTTGGGAACGTCAGAAAATGGAAAAGCCTAAGCTGCAAGGCAGCTTTACCCCAACTATAAATCAGGCTGAGCAGAGAACCTAGGGAACAACAGATTTTACTCACAGAGGTGAGGTAGGACTTTACCAATAATCCCTGCTGAATTTCCCTGCAGCAGCCTCTAAAGCTGCAAACTATATCCAATCGCGGATCCACATGGCATTAAGTCTGATGAGAGTAAAACCAGCCAAAGTCCAAAATGTCTGTAGACACAGCTTCCACAAGGTGAAGATCAGGGAAAGGTGCTGTCTTAGCAGTGCAAGGAATAGAAGCCAAACTGCTGCCATGTCCCCCAGCTCAAGGTAGTGAGGAAGAAGTCAGGATACGGTGGTCCGAGAGAAGCCAGGTCTGGGTGTCACTGGCAGCTCTCTCTTGAATGGACCTAAGGACTTGCTGAACTTGCAGACTCGTGGGATGCAGCATGAACTGTTAGAACTGCACAGAACGATGCGACAGTGGGAACCATGTGCTTTCCCCCTCACTCTTTATAAACTTCCTAGGCATTGTGTCTGTTGCCAGGTATATACTGGGTGTGAAGAATCCAGCCAATCATCAGCCCACATTCTAGCACAGGCTTCCCCCCTAGTCAGTACACCTGTGGAAAAAGAAATCTTTTGCTGTTTTCCCTTCAAGCCCGCAAGGGTGGAGGAGGAAGGAATTTCGCACCTTTTTCTTACCCCCTTCAAACCTCCAGAGATGGAGGCTAGGAAGTGAGGGTAGAGTGCCCCACAAAGTTATGTTTCAACAATTGAAATGAGTCACTCAGTAGTCTCCACCAACCACAATGAGTGCTTACATACCTTCTCACAGACAGACACTCTCACCAAAACAACTGTATTTAGATTGAGGTTGAACCTCTGTGATGGTTTGGGAGTTTCCCCACCCCCCCACATTTTGTCAAATCACGCATACTAGACTCAGCTGGCTGGAAGTTAAGGACTGAAGCTCTGTTTACAGCTCAGCACAACGTACAAGCAGATAGATACACAATATACAGGAATATTTACAGAAATATACAAGTTAAAGGTAATACAGAAACACAACTCCCCTCCCAGAAATCAGAGACCCCAGGAGGGACTCCCAACCACCCTTCCACCTTCTCCCCACCTCTCTACCTGACCCCAGGGTTTGCCTTATGCACAAGGCGAGTTTAGAGGATCAGCCAGGAGGGTTGGAAGTAGAGTGGTTAGTTAGGTTATTCAGCAGAGAGAACCCACTCACAGAGAGACCAAGAGACTGTCTTATATCTATGTTTGTGTTCTTATACAAGCCTATGAGTGAAGCAGACATCACCATTGTTTTCCTTTCACAGTCTATAATATAATTTTTTATTAAAAATATTCCAATTAGCCTCAAACCAGCACTATCTCTTATCCAATGTTCAGAAACCCAGCTGTGCTTCTGTAACTTGAATCTAAAAGTGAAACAGCCTTTGACTTGAACCCTTCAGTCTTAGTAGTATTAGTGGGCTATGGTTGTATCCTTTCAAATATATTATGTCAGGGATTATTATAATAACAAAGAAGGCTTTCTGTATAAATAAATTTGCAATCTCTGGCCCCAGTTTCTTGATGTACTGTGCAAGTGCTGGCAAGTTGCCCTGTGTAGGTACTTTTATGTCATGAAAAAGTAGTTCAACTCTGTACAAAAAGCAGATGGACATTCACAGGCAGAAGCATGTCTATATAAAATATCTCAAGTTGGAAGGGTCCCATAAGGTTTATCCACTCCAGTATTTCATGTTTCAATTCCACCTCTCATCTTCAGAGGTTTTGAACTCCTCCACTGAGACACTGAATATCTTCCAATTTCAAGAAAAGATAATGATTTACCACACTGCAATCAGCACTCAGTGAAGAAAGTTTGCTCTATAAGCAGCTGGAAGGCTGAGAAGCTCAATTTGTGGTGAAGATGATTTAATTTGACATCTTCAGTAAGGGAGAATAGTGAAAAGTTGTGATGCAGAAAGGTCAGATTAGACATCCAAAACTTTTCATACCAGGAGGGAATTAACACCTATGTTCTTGAAAACAACCAAGAATGTGTAGAAAACCCTAAATGATCCGGGCTGGTGTTGGTTTTAATCTCACTTTGAGCAGGAGTTTGGATTTTATTAGGTCTATGGTCCTGCACTATGTTACTTCGCTTCCAATTGTCTGACTTCTCTGGCAATATCCAAGCATCTTTTGCAGTAGCTGCCATAATGAGTTCATAATTTTGCAGATTGTGGTGTTACTGTAGTCCATATGAAAAAAATAACTGCAGTCCATATGAACAAATATGAGATTAATTTTTTTCCCCCTTATAACTTCTAGCACACTGAACAGTTTGCTGGACACTTTTAATTTACCCACGAGCTTTTGAAATATTGTTTTTACATTAAAGTATGTGTCCTGCTTTATTACTGATGTACTATGTATTTGAAATCTATGAGATCTTCATTATGTTGAAGATCTTGGTCTTACTGTAGTCCAAGGGAATATACATGAGAGTCAAAGAAAAAAAAAAAAGAATCAGTCTAAATTCTATCACAGTGAATGCTTCATTGGATTTTTTTCTCAACAGGAGATATTTTGAAATACCATTTGCACATTAAAATATTTGTCCTGCTTTACTACCAATGTACTTTGAAATCTACTATGCAAATAGTTCCTTTCATTAAATAAAGAAAATAGAATGTTAAGTATGTACAGGAATAGCTGCCAGATGGCCAGAGCAATAGTCTGGAGCTACTAAATGGAAAACATTCTTCTTTATTAGCTCAAAGCAAATACGTATCTGTTAGTCAGGTATTTATCCACAAAACACCTTCAAGATCCCTGAGAGACAGACAGGAAAGAATCCATTTAATCCTTATAAGCTGAGAATTGTACGCAGTTAAGTTGAGGGAGAGATGTTCCTTCCACTCTTTCATATTGCTGTGATCTAAGGTACAGTACAGCTGCAGATAGTGGAAGCAGTATGTCCGAGAATCTGGTCTCAAATTCTCTGGCTTTGTTGTCTACTTATTATACTCTTACATGAGGACAGCGTAATGAGATTCTTCATATATGCCCTTTTCCTCCTCCTGCCTTGATTACTGGGCTTGATTTTTTTTCCCTAGACTCAGTTGGCTTCCTCAGAGCTGTATCAGCAACCTTTGAAAGAGCAATGCCACATAAATAATCACTCCATGACACTATCGACTTAATACACATTTCATTTACACTAACAACTTAATATAAACTAAACAAAGCCAAATTGTTATGTGCCAGGGTAAAAAACTAGAATATTGAGATACATTTTTTTTCAACCCCTTTGGAAGCAGCTGCTTTAAAATATTTTCCAGTTTTACTTTTTAAATTTAGGCACCATCTATTAACACAGCTTTATTTTATCACGATTCCCTAAAGAACAGCAGTCACAGACTGCCCTGCCCAACTTGTGAACTACTTAGGGCTGTTCACCCACTGTGTTATGAAAACAAGTCTGTGAATAACTGAGATAGGCAAGTTTATGACAGTTTAATGATGTAACTGATTATTATATAGAGATACCCACAAAACAGCAGTAGCTACCCAAAATGCAGATGTATTCCAAGCAAAAATTACCCAGCACTCTGACAAATCAAAATAAATTACTAGTTCAAATGTCAGGTAGAAATATAATACTGCACAACTAAATCAAAATTTTGCAAATCCTCCTTTTTTAGAAAGATCATAGAATCCAAAATATGTGCATACTCACTCACAAAAAGGAAAATCTCCTTCTCAAAGGTACCCAGAAAAGGGAATTCCACACACAAAGTGGGCACAAACTCACTCAAGGGTGTTTTTTTCCTCTCTATTCCTCAGGTTGCCCAGGGAGGTTGTGGATGCTCCCTCCCTGGAGGTGTTCAAGGCCAGGTTGGATGAGGCTTTGAATAACCTGTACTAGTGGGAGGTGTCCCAGCCTATGGCAGGGGGTTGGAACTAGATGATCCTTGAGGTCACTTCCAAACTTACCATTCTATGATTCTATTTTTCTCTTCAGAAGTACCAACCACCTGGATCCTATACTGTTTGATGTACTGCTACCCACAAGACAGCTTCTGCTTTTGCTAAACTTCAGTTTAGCAGTTGCTAAACTAAAAATATATGTTTTATCATATATAAAATTAGCAGTAGATACAATTATTTTATGGTATGTATCTATTTATTAGAGGACCAAAATTAGACCATATAAATGTGCTTTTAAAGCCTTCTCTAAGAGTAAATGAAGATGTGGCAGTGTTGTAAGCTGGTATCCTAAGCCAACACTGGGCAGCATGGGAGGTTGTGCTAAGATTAAAAAATTCTCTTGAATTAAAGTGAACTGATGCCAAATGGCTGATGAGTTGGGTTTGTTACAGCCAGTGAAATCTCTCAGTAATGGGCTGGAGAAGGGGGGAAATGGGAAGAAGAAAAGGAGAGAGAGTTAAGAAGTAAAATAAATATATATCACCACTCCTTGGATCCAGTGAAAATTATGATGGGGATAGTCTAAGTTCTTGGGGGTGGATGCACATTCCAGGTGGGGTCTTGGCATGGTAAATGTAACACATGGACCCGTGTGGACATATGGTCCATTTATACACTATTGGTGGGGGGAGCAGTCTTTCCAAGTCACAAAGAGAGATCTTCATGAGTGAGAAGTGGTGTTGGCCTTTTTGGTGGCACCACTGCAGTGGTTTTAAATAAGGAAAGAAAGAATTCCCACCTTTACAGAAATTATGTCTTTTCATTGTCAAAACTGTTCTGCCAGTCCAGCAGCTCTCCTTAAGAGTTGTTAAGGCCATCAAAGCCACCACCTGTCTATCCAGATCAGGTAAAGTCACACCTTGTTTGACACAATAATTAGGGGCTATCAACACTTCCCTGCCACTTGCACTGTTTTGAGACAATAGAATCATTGGGCTCTCACACTTATTGGGCTCTCACAGGCAGCAATTTGTGCTAACTTCAATTGACTGTGGCCAGGCAAAATATGACAGCATAGGTTTCAGCATTGACTAGCACTCTAATAGGCTTGAACTGACCATGGAATCTCTTGCAACAACCTATATTCACATGTGCCACATTGTCATCTCCACATACAGTACAAGGACATCCTTAGCCTTAGAGTAATATTGCTTGTACAAAGTGAAAAAAAGTTGATACTTATGGTAGCTCATTTCCATATGAGTTGCTCGGTCATCAGTACTGAGTGAACTCAGTGGTTGAAGCATGTGTTAAAGAGGAAACTACTTTCTTTATCTCTACTTACCAACAGTCATAAGCCACTTAAATAAACTGATGAATATGAATTGGTGCATTAAAATTTGTTTATTCATTATCATTGATAAGAACTTTACCTTCTGTATTGCCACTTTTGATTATTACTTTACTGTGTGATCCCCCTCTTTTGAGCCTCCAGCCATTTGTCCCATTTTCATCTCAGGTAGTGGATTCTGCCACAACACGTAGAAGACTGAGACATAAGCAGTTCATTTACTGCTTGGTCTGGGAGAAGGTAGGCTGGAATAGATGTAAGTGTAAACCTCCTTCTGACACTTCTAAAAAGGGAGTTTTCTTCAACAAGGGAAGGAAATCTCTTTTCCTTCTTGGCACTTCATTTCTACTCTCCTCTCCAGATGTTTATGTCCCTTGGGCTGAATATCGAATCTACACTTTGTGAGACTGCACTCAGAATAAGCAGGAAAACACCCAACAAAAATCAGTCGAGAGAAAGGAAAATAAATCTTTGGCTAGTCTTACAATGAAAAATAAATAACCTTGCTCTGAAATGTGAAGATTGAGTATTCCTTCCTGTAGTCCTTCTCCAGAGTTCAGTATCTTTGCACTTTTGTCTAATTATGGTACCAAATGCTGCCGATTTCTGTTCTTGAATAAAATGCAGCTTTTAGTTAACAGCTTAGGTATCAAAGATTTGCATCTTCCAAGGCTGACTGCACGATGACAGTAGTAGAAAAAAAATACATTTTTGCATTTAACATTCAATGAAGTCAGTGTGCCTCATTAATTATTTTTTTTGCATAAAACTACTAAGTAAAAACCACTAGAGACATGCATTTAGAGCATATATATGTAATTAATGCATTACTTTCACAATACAAAATAGTGAAGCAATTCAATGTTTTCCTCACTGGGGTTAATTATCCATTATGGAAAATTCTCATAAAGTTTAAACACAGGCAGTGGTCAATGCTGACACTGAGAAAAGATTTTCTGCAGGCTGTGTTTAGAGACTGAAACAAGAGGAAAAAACATTGAGGATAATTAAATGAAATGAGACAAACCAGAAAACTGGCGTCATGAAAAGGCTATTAGCAAACCACACATGGCTGGGGGAGGTGAGCAGGGCTGGTGTAGAATTGCAACCCAACCATTGTCTTGGTGCTAAATGATTGGCTCTGTGGTTAGACTCAAAAGGAAAGGAAAGGCAGAGAGTAGTCTCACAACCCAGCTTAAACTACATTCCCTGACACTGACTTCATCTTGTATGACTGGCTGTTGTGGTTCCTGTGGCAGAACTCTAGCCCTTGGCTACTTTCTCATTTCTCTGATGCTTTTGTCATCAGAATGCCTTGCACATAAGTATGCACCAGGCAAAAGGGACAGAAGAGGAATAGAGAGGAGAAGCAGACATTTGTATGTGGCTGATGTAACTGAGGTATTAGTGTAGTATCAGCAAGCAGGCATGGACACCAAGTTACAACAACTATATCTGGAATCATAGAATCATAAAATGAATCAGGTTGGAAGGGACCCTCGAAGATCATCTTGGTCAACCTCCCTGCAGTGAGCAAGTTCATCTTTAACTGGATCAGGTTCCTCAGGGCTCCATCAAGTTTGACCCTGAATGGCTCCAGGGATGGGACCTCCACCACATCTCTGGGTAGAGATTTTAAAACAATGACAAATTCAAATACATTAAAGAATCTTCTTGGAACATTCAAAACACATATTTTTTAAGGATGCAATTAGCATTTTTATGTTGCACATTTTTCTTTCAGGGTAAAAAGATCAAAATATAGGAGGAAAAAAAAAAAAGGTAAATAGATTTGTTCTCAGATCTGCCTGTCATGTGCTGAGGAAGGGCCAGGTAAGTGTTCGATACCTCCTGGAATGAAAAGGATTCCATGATATCTGCAGATCACCTCACTCAGGGATTTACCTCTCTGAGGATTACAAGGTAATTTCCTAAATCTAGCCTGTGTCCCAGATTGCCAGTAGAAGTGGTTGTCTTTTTCTTCACAGTGCTGTTACTGTGCCTTCCCTTTTCCCATCCTCTTCCAGCTCTCTCCCTAACTTGTGCTGTTCTCTATGGAGAACAAACTCAATTCATTCTCCATTTTCTCATATATTGCAGATATTTTCTCTTATCATTCTTGCTGTTTTCCCTTAGATTGTCCAATTAGGTCTATACATTTCTTAAAAACTTCCTAGCAACACTACAGGAATTATCTTTCCTTCCTAGTCCATATGTTTAAATAATCACAGAATTATATACATTTTTTCTTTTTCTTTTTTTTTTCCTTTTTTTTTTAAACACCAGATTCATATTTGTAACTCATTTGTAAGCTCAGTAACCTTCTGCATCTTAATCCACCATTCTTCTGCCTAGTCATGTACCTAATTCATTCAATGTGCTTGCCAGCCTCCAAGCTTGGTGTTAACCACCAACCACCATAATCTATTTTGTTCCTAGCATTTAAGGAATGTATTAACCAAAACTAGCACAGATATTTATGGGATCCCCCTGTACTCTGCACTGGTTAGGCCACATCTTGAGTACTGTGTCCAGTTCTGGGCCCCTCAATTTAAGAAGGACATTGAGGTACTTGAACATGTCCAGAGAAGGGCAACGAGGCTGGGGAGAGGCCTCGAGCACAAACCCTATGAAGGGAGGCTGAGGGAGCTGGGATTGTTTAGCCTGGAGAAGAGGAGGCTCAAGGGGAGACCTTCTTGCTGTCTACAACTACCTGAAGGGTGGTTGTAGCCAGGAGGAGGTTACTTCCTTCTCTCAGGCAACCAGCACCAGAACAAGAGGACACAGTCTCAAACTGCACCAGGGGAAGTTTAGGCTGGAGGTGAGGAGAAAGTTCTTGACTGAGAGAGTCATTGGCTACTGGAATGGGCTGCCCAGGGAGGTGGTGGAGTCACCGTCCCTGGAGGTGTTCAAGGCAGGTTTGGACGTGGCACTTGGTGCCATGGTCTAGTCTTGAGGTCTGTGGTAATGGGTTGGACTTGATGATCTTTGAGGTCTCTTCCAACCTTGGTAATACTGTGAAATATCCTGAATAGCTCAGTAATAAATCATTACTATTATTTTTGAGAATCACTTTTCAAATAGTTGTGCACCTTGTGATGATTTCCTCTACCCTACACCTCCTTGGCTTGCATATGGGAATTTCGCTGCAGTGGTGTCAAAAGCCAAACAATACCTTATGTGCTGGCTTTTCTTTATCATCAGGCATGAGAGAAAGCAAAATTATTTCAGAGTAGCTGAAAAGCATAATGACAAATATGGTAGCACAATCTAATAATTACATGACACTTCTCATGTTTTGTTTCATCCTGTCATTAGAGGTCTGGCAAGGGAAGTTGTCCACATTTCTTTGGCATATGTTTTCATTTGACTACAGTAAACCAGCAATTTCAAATGGAGAAAATGTCTTCACAATGGAATGTATTTACAGATACTACCCAGCATGGAGCAGTCTAATATTATTGCCTAGTATTCAGGAGAAACCTTTATTCAGCTAGTTCTTGTTGTGAATGGGGAATGACATATGGTACTATGTAATTTCATCAAAAACTTCTGCAAATTAGATCACAAAAAAACATTTCCATGCCATGGCTGCAGAGCTAAGCAAAACTTCACCATGTAGATCACAGTAGGGAAAAAGGAATAATGACTGAGGGCTGTATGAGAGGATGGGAAGGCAGCATTGTTTCACAGTACAGATGACAGCCAAGAAAAAGTAAGCCTCTGAGGCTGGAGGTGAGGAGAAAGTTCTTGACTGAGAGAGTCATTGGCTACTGGAATGGGCTGCCCAGGGAGGTGGTGGAGTCACCGTCCCTGGAGGTGTTCAAGGCGTGTTTGGACGTGGCACTTGGTGCCATGATCTAGTCTTGAGGTCTGTGGTATCAGGTTGGACTTGATGATCTCTGAGGTCTCTTCCAACCCTGGTGATACTGTGAAATGTTTGAAGCTGCAGTAACTAGTTTTCCTAAGAGTAAATTGACTATTTTCAGCCTTCTATGGTAGATGCTTTTTTCTTCCAGGTGCTACCAATCTGATAATGTTTTCCTCTTGTTTTCCAAGTGTCTGCATCTCAGCAGTACCCTATATTGGCAGTGGCTAGGGTTTATCACAAAAATGAGGAATTATGAACAGTATTTTTGAGTAATTTTACACAGAATCATAGAATGGTAAGGTTGGAAGTGACCTCAAGGATCATCTAGTTCCAACCCCCTGCCATAGGCAGGGACACCTCCCACTAGTACAGCTCACTCAAGGCCTCCTCCAACCTGGCCTTGAACACCTCCAGGGAGGGAGCATCCACAACCTCCCTGGGAAACCTGTTCCTGTGCCTCACCATCCTCACTGTAAAGAACTTCCTCCTAACATCCAGTCTAAATCTTCCCTCTGCCAGTTTAAACCCATTGCCCCTTGTTCTGTCATTGCAAGACCTTGTAAACAGTCCCTCCCCAACCTTCCATAAAACTGTCTTAAACAGTAGCTCTGTGCAAATTTCTACTACTGCATTGTGTAGTAGGGTTTAAATTACTCCCCAGAATAAAATCACCAGACTAGATTAGAAGGTTTGGAGGTGAGATAAATCTATATTTAAGGCAAAACTAAAATCTAAAAGCATATAATAGAATGTATATATAAAAAATATATTTACATATATTTACAATTACTTACAATTTAGTAATAATAGAAAGATCCTCCTTTGGACAAACCCAGAAGGGTCTAACAGCTACGTTCTTCTTTCCCCAGAGAAAAAACCAGGTCCCACTATTATCTACTCAGCCAAGGTTAGTGTAACCATACAAGATCAGCCAGTGTGGGAAAAGAGGAAGACACAGGAAGTAGCAGAGCCAAGAACAGTTTGTGCAAGAAACTATATACTAGTCCAGCAAACAAATGAAATTACACAGACTTATCTATTATTTTCCTTTTATGACCAATTCTCTGTTTTATTTACTTTGTACTAAAAAATGTCCAGAAAGTTTCTGTTTCTTGCTTATAATTTCAGATTCCACTAGAGTGTTAACTCTAAACCACTACACATTGTTGTATTTTTCACTGGATTCCCACATACTCACTTCTTCCATAGAATGTTGCAGCATCAGCTGCAACTTTTGCCTTCAGGTATCTGCCTATAATTTCTTAATTTTCTTAATGTAAAGGAAAATATTTGTGTTAATAGTAAATTTGGCATTATAAAACATCCCATAGTTCTTTCTATAGTTCTTTCTTTCTTCATAGTTCTTTCATTGTTCATTGTTCTTTCTTTCTTTTCTTTTCATAGTTCTTCTTCCCATAGTTTGTTTTTTTTTTTAAAGTGTAACTCACATGCATAGTATAATAATTTAAATTAATGAGAACATATGAAGTGTTCAGACTTTGAAGACTATGAAGTGGTTTGCTAAACCGCTGTCCATCATATTTGAAGGGTCATGGCAGGCTGGTGAAGTTCCTGATGACTGGAGAAGGGCAAACATATGTCCATCTTCAAGAAGGAAAAAAAAAGGATGACCCTGGAAACTATAGACCAGTCAGCCTCACCTCCGTGCCTGGCAAGATCATGGAGCAGATCCTGCTGAAAGGTCTGCTAAGGCAAATGGAAAACAAAGCAGAGGTGATTGGTGGGAACCAGCAATGGCATCACCAAGGGCACATCTTGCCTAACAAATATGGTGGCTTTCTATGATGAAGTCACAGCGACAGTGGACAAGGGAAGGGCAACTGATGTCATCTCCCTGGACCTGAGTAAAGCATTTGACTCTGTCCCACATGACATCCTGGTCACCAAGCTGGAAAAACATGGACTTGATGGATGGAGCACTGCTGGATAAGGAATTGGCTG